>DWNK01000905.1:0-10318 GCA_018250315.1 Hyalothyrus neleus pemphigargyra | reverse complement strand
AGAAGTTGATGGTGTTAGGTTTAGGGCACCTTGTAATACATTCTAAAACTTTCAATGAAAACGTCGATTCTCATTTTTCGAAGTTTTGAAATGGGATACCCTCTATCGTGTTATCGTGTACATGTGTATCGTGTATGCTCCAATGTGTATGTGTATGCCCCCTTCTTTTCTTGAAGTCGCGTAAATAATTTGAACGGTAAAATACAAATATTAAACGTTATTCACGCCTGAAAAACGACAGACTAAGGTAAATTCTACCTTAGTTGATCACGTAGTATAGTAAAAATTTTATGTTAAATATATGTAACAAAGACCTCAATACGCAGTTAAAACCAAACAATAAATTAGCGAACAAGGCGTACGTGTGTTACGTAGAAAAATGTGACAATAATGAACGAATATGCAACGGCACAACAAAGTCACCGGAAACAACTGTCGATGACGTATTTGATTTGTATCAAGAATGTTCTAAATAGAGTAAATTAATAATAGTATTGTTGTTACCACTATTGGACTCTGGTTTATATCCTGGTTTATATATTGAGAAAGGACTTACCACACTTCACCCACATCAAGCCTCTGAGAAAATTCAACGATGATCGAAAAAGGAGGCGGTTCTATGTTCGGTTGTAGGTATGTTCGCCGATACCTCCGTCAATTGTAAACCGATTAAAAAAAAGATCTTGTTCGATAGCAACAAATAAGCATAATGATAACAAAAGTATCCTTGTGAATTAAACAGAGGTAGGTGATACAACTTATTTTCCCGATCTGAGTGAGCGTGACACCGTGCAGAATGCAGACTATCATGGCATAAGTTCTTATTCATGTGCTAAGCAATACAAAATAGTTTAGATGTAAATATAATTATAATAATGTAGATAGACAATAACAGTTAAAATAAAAGATTTTTCAAAATTATTTTTACGAGATAAGAAAATAGTGATAAAGACAAGCCTACTGCGCTTCTGGCCGGAGTTCCCGGTTAACGTCGCGTTAAGAGAACAAAAAAACGGCCCCGTAGGCACATACAAAATAAATGAGTTTGAGTTAAACTGACGTGCTTCCGTAGTAACCACGCGGAAGGTAAATTATTAATTTAGATATATCTTTAGATCTTGGCATTTGAGCGAATGCCATTCTATCCTCTTTAATTCTTTACCAATTTTTGTGTCCAATCTACAGCAATTTCAATCGTAAATGTTTAAGCCGTGTTGATTTTAGTAGTAGCACTAATAGTAAAAAGTAAGGTATTATAAGACATAACTGGTGATGGCAGACAGACAGTGGCAGTCGTCTTCTTGTCGTTATATTCTGATACTGATACTGCACCTTGGTTTGAGAGGGTGAGGTAAAACAGCTTGAAATTGAGACAAGCCAATTTAATTTTAGGTATAGCAATCCAACTATGATCACTTTGAAGTAGGAATCTCCTTCTATTTCTAGTATATCATAGGTTCACAGGTGCTCATGATAAACAGTGACCTCTCAATATTACGTAGGTGCATGATCATTCTTTTGATACTGTACAATGAAATCAAATCTATTAATCAAGATTTATCGATAGCAGTCTGAAAATACAAATCATCTTTTTATCATCGACTAATCGCATGGTCCATATCTAATGGCACCCCAATCTGTTCATCAAGCCGTGCCGAAGATACACTGATTAGAAAGTACGGATTACGTGAATCATTACTTAATTCATCCATTTCTGTGGTGTCAATTAAATCCTCCTAGATATAATGGTAACTATGGTAGGTATATACAATTAAAAATAAATGATGTTTTTTTTTCAAATATTCAATTTTAGTTCTAGGTAGTAGGCTAAGTAAAGTAGGGTAAAGTACCACCTGCTACTGCTACCTGTACTGCTAAGTATTATAAATGTAAAAGTATGTTATGTAGTTAATCATTCAAAACAATACTTTTTCATGGATTTGATTAATAATTCTGCTCAAAGAAAAAATAATTTGCAAAACAAAGACTAGAAGGAATAACATTATACACTTTCTAGAGTTCTAGAATAGAACAACAGCAGACTTTGAAAGTAAGAAAAATATGAAAACATAACAAAGTAATTTACAAATCATACTTTCGATCGTACCTAGCAAATAAATTCAAAAATCAGCATTGAATGCCAGTTCGCAAGTGTTGCGACGAGAAATATAAGCGAAAAAGGAGACGTAGGTACATGAACAAAAGAAACCAACCGTACAAAGACATCGTAAAACTTTGCGCGGGACCACGAATCTGATTTACAAGAAATGTTACTCTTATTTCTTACAGCAATCAAAGATTTTTAACACACTTTTATTAGCTTGTGTTGTATGTATGTATATATGTAACGGAATATTTGAGTATAATTTTCACCAATTTCCACAAGTCTGATTAATTTAAGATTTTGCACACGTATCAAGGACGGATGACAATGCAATAATGAACAAAAAAAACTAATTAAAAAATGAAAAAAAAAACTAAAAAATGAAAAATAAATAATTGTTTCAAAAAACTAAAAAAAACACACTTTTAATGTTAAATGTTACAATCATTCTCTTGGCAATAATTATATACGAGAAGATAGTTATGAACAGCAGTAAAATGCACCCCACGTTTTTTACTCTGAATTGAATTATTCTGTTAATAACTCGGTCCAAGAAACTCTGTGAGAACGTATACACGACTTCCTGAATTTTAATGTAAATTATTTAACGCCCACGTCACGTTAAACTTAAGTTTGTATTGTCTTGTATCTTAAGGTGTTCTAACACAGGCAATTTTAATTCTGTAATTTCCGGCAAGCTTATCAATCTGGAATAAGTTTATGGTTTAATCGCTCCATATTGCTTAATGCTGCTAATATAAATTATCGAATACCCAGTCGGTTGGGAAATCTTAGTCAATTTCCCTTTCATTTCTTCGTACATGTATCCCTACATGTATCCCTTTGTATCATTACCATCATCGGTGCCTTCATCTCTTTTTATGCTGTATTTTTAACAAATGTAAACATGTACATTAACGGTTAAAAAAATTACCGCAGTTACCGCTGACATCAATTGGAACTTCTATTTCTAATCGATTAAATCATAAAGCGAAAAGAACTATCAAACTTTTTTTATGATGATAACAATATTTGGAAATTTGGACGTGGTGAGTGAGATTTAGCAATCTCATCATTCAACGGTTATTAGAATAATGTTCCTCGATCCAAATACAGGTCCCGTGTTTACAAACACGTCCGCTTCATATAAAATTCATAACAACCTGAAAAGGCTTGTTGGGTAAAGCCTAAAGGAAAAACCGCAGACCGTGCGGTTATTGTTGTTAAACAATCGATAGTTCTATTTTCGTCGCTGACTACACCTTAATAATAAGACTCTTGTTACTGCTATTCATATTAATTGCGTGGCACCCCTGCCATATCTATTTCGGACTTAGCTGCAGTATTATCGGTTGCAATATCTAATTAAATAAAAAAGTACTACATAAATCCAAATCCAAACCAAAGGTTTTAGACCTTTAGACCTAACTAAACTATAGATTTTATCCAAATATAACAAAATAAACATTTTCTTATAATTGGATAAAATCTATAAGATGGTTCAAAGTTACCATTTAATGTGTATAGTTCCACACGAATGCGCAATCCATTAGTTTATGGTCAATGACCTGTACATCCCGATAATTTTCCAGTTGAAGAGACATTGACAATACTCCGCCATCATTCGTCACCTGTTCCCTGACTTTCCAGGTCATGCTTCAGTGCTCTAAAAGAGACAACTTTAAGAGATAAAAACTTTTATATTTTATCTTGCAAAAAATTTATGTGAATCCTTGTTAAGCATACATTCCAATTACTATACCAGTGAAATTTTTTAGAGAGATAGAATGATACTGTAATTTCAAATCGTGAATATTTGAGAATATTCTTATTTATTCGTAAAATTTTATTTATTTACTACGGCCCGATTTTATTACGTGTTACGCGATATCTGCAAACCAATTATTATGCCGGTAATAAAATTTTTAGAAAGACAGACACTCTGTTGAAGAATTTCCGGAGTAATAAAAATTTACGAGTACACTGAAGATTTAAGGCCCTAGAAATTTTGAAAGATAATTTAAAAACAAAACGATAAATACATTTTACTGTTGGGTTTTATGGTCGCTTAATGCTTACTCATAATCAGCAATACATTACTCCCTCACTGCTCTGCTCGACTTTCCTCTAGAAATCAAGATAAATGTGTTGAAATCAGGCAAAAATAATGGTTTTTTAAGAAATGAAAATTTTAAGTTAGACAAATCACAGTAATTTGGGAATTTTAATGTTCGATGTTCCAAGCCAAATACTTGGCTTCGTCGAACTACCGACTCCAGTAAATTACGGCACGGTCCACACGTTGGCCAAAAGCAGATTAATATAAATTACACACCTTTGAGAAAACTTGCAGAAACATGTGGAGCTCGCAGTTATGTAGGTTTTCTTTTGCGACCTTTGTCTACTCCGATAAAGCAAATGTATTAATTTCTGATACGCACATGATTTCGAAAATCATCTATCTGCTATATATGGCTAGTGGGTAAGTAACTCGAACTTTCGCCAAGATACTCGCTATTGTTGTGGAAGCTGAAAAATTAAGGCTAGTCAAAAGTCTGAAATAATTCTACTATCGACTCTCTGGGTATCTGCGTAAATACTTACTTTGGGTCCGAAACTTCGGGTTTCGTATTAACGGAGTACCCACGGCTCCTGAAGCGCGCCTCGGAATACAATTCGTACTTTCTGAGGTCATGCTTAATCAATGGGTCTCTGTTTTAATAATATTATCCACCATAAAACAGTAACACTGCCAAGAATGTTGACAGATTTTATGAAGCTAAGCTGCATCTAATGATATTTTCAGTAGGGTCGTTATTTACTGTTTATTTATTTCTAAACACGTAGATACTCTGGATATAAAAAGATCAATAGCGACTAGTTCCGGATGTCGGAATATCCGCCGCAGAAAATGTAATATCCGGTATTTTCAAACTCGAAGTACATACATCTTGAATTAGATTGCTACACCCAAGTCCTCATTTAGCAGAAGTTTAACGATATTAATGTTCGTTAGGTTCCTCAATTAGTTGTAAAATAACTAAGGTGTCTACTTCTAGATCTCTTACGTCGTTTCCTGTCTCTTTTGAAATCAAATTATAACTCTCTTAGGATTTTACGTTTAGTTTACCAAACAAAGTCATTAAAGTCTCTACAATGTCCACCTTAATACGTAAAACTTTGAGCACAGAATGGTGCGTAGAGGGGGAAGGGGCGGGTTTGGTTTGTGGTATATCGTAGTCTGAGTCACCTGCTAAATGAATTGAATTCAGGTAAATAAATCGCCACCATGCACACCATGTACAACAATAATATAATTATATTACGCGGTAGATTTATCTAATGCTGTCTTCAGTGGGGCTTCTTTGTTGTACCTATATTATGTCAGTAAGTCAGTATATCACGTAAGGAGTATTATGAGCTCAGTTATTACATAGCATCTGAACAACAAACATAACGAATATTTTAATGAGAATCCCTGCGGGTGGTTCTGGCACTTACATATCTAAAATTAATATCAGGATGGGCAGTGGGATAATAATGGGCTAACGATGATACAAATATTGCTGTAATCAAAGACAATTTTGTTTGTAACAACGTAACAAACTTTCACTTCCTTCACGATCCATTCAATCATACGAAATAAATCCAATAGGTAATACAATAATATGTATAATTTGTATTTATATTTGGATCACCTAATCACAAAAACTTGCATGAGTTTTTTACCTTATTCAATCATCAATAGGCTTAATGATGTATGAACCTAATAGGACTCGGTTACCGTCCGCACTGCGAATCTTTACACTGTGGAGCCAAATATACTTCCGACCGACAAAAGTCTGCAATTTCCATGAGCTTTTGCGCTTTACAGAACACTGGGCCCTTTGCATGCCATGTTTAAAGCTAGTTAGCAGTTAACTACTTGAGCCGAGCTGTCTCTGATTCCCACAAAAACCTGAAACTCACAGGCGACAAGACGAGAAAGGTACGCTTGCACTGAATACCATATCCCATTCGCACTGCAGTAAGGGGCAAAAACTTAAGCGTAAATTAACCTTTCTCACGCGACACTGTTTCAGTTCACACGGTTGTGATCCTCTCGGACGGCCTCTGAATTTTGGAAATTATGATCAGTTATTGTTTGGTGAAGAAAAACCATGGAGAAGTACAATCATCAATTTTTGTGTGAAATCCGCTATGAGCTTTTAGCCAGCGAATGTACACTATGAAACAATCCTTCTGTTGAGACTAAAAACTATGAACCAATCCTTCTGTTAAGACGAGAACCATCAGTAAACAGTAAAGACTTAATACTAATATAATAAAATTATGATTATACTGGTATCATATTATGATTATCTTAAACATGATAGTTTATATTAGTAAAAAATAAAAAGAAATGCCTTAACAGTCTAAGACGTTTGTTATTGCAAGTACGATCTCGTAATCAAACTTGAAGAATTTATCTAATTGCGCAACGACTAAGATAAGATTTGACGTCAAAAGCGGATTTAAATAAATCATTGTCGTTCATTGATTATAAAAGCGATTTAAAAGTGTGACAAGCGTGTAAAAAATAAAAATTGCTTACATTAAAAAAACGCAAATGCAACGCATTATTTTTGCAATTGAAACAATAAACACGGAAAATTATAATAAAAATCTAAACTAGCAACTTTTTCAGAATGATACTAAACTGTATGTGTGTTGGATAGAAGTACAAATAAATAATTCAATTTTAAAGATACAGACTGTTACGTATTATAAAATTGGAAATTTTATTCTACGGGACATGACTTGATATATAGATATAGCGCGACTCAGCCGTTTATATTTTTTTAAGTAAATTGTAATAAACCTAACTACTAAAATACTCCCCCTCCTTTTCGAAGTCGGTTAAAAAAGAAAGAGGCGTGGGCGCGCGATGGACT
The DNA here is from genome assembly GCA_018250315.1 of Hyalothyrus neleus pemphigargyra. NCBI lineage: Eukaryota > Metazoa > Arthropoda > Insecta > Lepidoptera > Hesperiidae > Hyalothyrus > Hyalothyrus neleus. The sequence goes on along the minus strand of DWNK01000905.1, from coordinate 3,280 downwards.
CTTGTATTTCGTTCTAAAGCCGTACATTTTTGTCCCATAGTGCTCTGTCCGCGCGCCGTGTTCGCTGCTATATCAATTCCATAACAAAAACATGTCTTGCAGTAGAGCAGTATGCACTGCAGTAATTCGATTATAGTTCCTCGATGTACCTACAAATCAATCTAACTTTCCCCATAAACACAATATGTCATCATCATCAACCCCTTACTGTCCCACTGCTGGGCTCGGGCCTCCTCCCGGAATTAGAAGGATTAGGCGATAGTCTACCGCGCTGGCCCAATGCGAATTGGTAGACTTCACATATCTTTTTGAGAACTTACTTTTTTTTAAGAACTCTAAGGTATGTAGGTTTCCTCACGATGAAGGAAAACCCTTCACCGTATAGCAAGTGATAATTACTCTGTATTGGTCATATGATTTAGAAAAGTCAGAGGCCTGGGATTTGAACCCGGACCCACCGAAGCGAGACCGCAATTCTCAACCACTATGCTAATATGTAATCTACACTAATACTAAAAAGAGGTTCGCAATATTTGTAATAACTAAAAGGTTTCTTTATTAACGTATCTTCTTCAGATGTAAAATAAAAAGTTTTGCCATTTATCATCCACATACGAGTATATCAAAATCGAATAGAGTTATAAACGAATGAAGAATGAAATTGATTTGCCACAGAAAGTTTATGAAGTTATCAATCGTTATTTATACAAATTCACTTATGAACGCAAGTGAATCTGCAGACGAATGCTAGTGGAAAGTAATTATGTATTGCAAGTAGGGTCATTCATCTCGACACGAACCTATGCACTGCACAGCCATTAAACAGCCTTGCTTTGAAATTAAATCTCGCTTTGCTTTCGACATATAATTTTACGTCACTATAACATGCAGGCCCCCACATACGTTAGATGCGGCGGCTTCCCGTTTATTTTGCTCTCGACGTCTCCATATTTTGCATTTGAGAGCACTTGAGCTAAGTTTAACTTTGCAGAACTGCTGTGCTTGTGATATGTGTATGGAAGTAAAGTCTACAGATAAATCAATCCTTGGCTTTTACCCTTTATACAGTCCAGTGCTGAGCACGGGTCTCCTCTACAAGCCTTCCCTAGAAATGAGGCATACTCCACCACCTTGCTCAAGTGCAATTTGATGGAAAAGCTGGTTAGTGGCCAAACATAAACATTTTTGGAAACAGAACATTAATCTAAAAACAAACAATTGTCTCCTTGAAATAGTAAAGTAAGAAACGTGTTGTTTTAAGTTAGGCAAACTTTAGTACTTTACTATATTGAATGATACAATATGGTAAAGTACTAAAGGTCATCATGGCCATATCTTAAAATGTTAAATGAGATATATATTCATCTCATCTAAATTAGATTTAAGGCCCATATTATTAAATGTAACTATAATACATAAGATGCATACGATGTAAGTTTTTGAAAATGAAGTTTATTATTATTTTAAAAAATGCCAATAGTTGTCTACATTTTAATTTAACTTATTAAACAACAACATCGGTTATTTAAAAACCTGAGGTTATCAGTCCACCTGGGCAGCGGGTGAGGTAAAGAACATAAATGACATGATAATCAAATATTAAATACCTATAAATTTGCAAGCAAACGTGAATAAACAACGATGTCTTAATTGGTATTTCGCATACCCAAATCTTAACGAAGTAGAAATTATGACGTAAGCCAGCGTTGCAAATGTTGAACCGAAATCACTGTTGGCGTATCGTAACAAAAATAGAGCGTATTATGATAACACAGCGATATAATACAAGCCATAACATTTTTCTAAACAATGGAGACTGCAACGAAAGCTGACAAATTAAATTGAAAAAATATTGATTAAGACAAAAAAAATTAATCATATCCTATTGGTGTTATACCTGTCATGATTACAAAATAATAACAAAGCAAACGTTATCTATGTATTTACACCACAGAAAGTCTGTGCCCACTCTAGGACTCGACAAATATTTCCATGGAACACGAGAATTACTCATCAGGTCGTTACAGTAACGATGGCTAATTATTCCTCGCAAGTACGAAGGCACGCTAATGATAACAGGCTATTCATTCAAGGCGGGGTCTTAATGACTCAGTTTAAACGGGATCAACCTACACTGTATGTATACAAGATTTACGATGAAATAATGTACATGACAGAATGCGTCCTTGAGGCATCCCCTTGCCAAACAGGCCAATGAAATTTGAAAGAAATAACAAAACTATTCCCCTAAAATACTATAGAAACGTATATCTAATATAATAAATTTTTACTCATATAATGTAAATGATGAAATATTTTTATTTTTTATTATTTAACGTAATGCTGTTTTAACAATAATACAAGTTTATATTTAAACCATCGAAAACACACAATTTCATGAAAGTGTATTTGTCAATTTGCTTATCTGCTTATCTATATTTACTGTTTGTGCTCCAATAATATCCGTACCAAATATTTAGTATGGATTTTAATGGGACGCAAACAGCAGTATTTATGATCCATACAACATACCCAAGTTATTATTATTATAAGTATTCATTCTTAATAATCAGTTACTGTATGACGCTCCATTTCCGGTGTTACGTAATCAGTCATGGAATTTGATCTTTAAATACTTTTACATGGCGTCAACCATGACTCACTATGAACTTTACTTGAACTGGGTCTAGTGAATACAAAAATATTGTATGAATATAATTATTATCTAATAATAATATGTATTACTAATAATACTAATCTACTGAATCCATGAAACCGTTGATCAACGGCATAATTAAGTAAATACCAAAGACAATGCTAATACTTGCAGTGATACCAATTACATGAGGATATTCGATGGTCCTCTTCGTGAGAATCTCATGAATGGAATGGACCTTGACTCGCGTTGCGAGTCGTAATGAACGCAGTGACATTGTCATTACGTCTCCAAGGCAAGCGAAGACGGTGGGAACAGCTTAGTTAGCGCCAACCGGACAACGAAAAGTAGAACGCCTTGGGTACTTACAGTTTGTTTTGAAACTTTAACTGCGACGAACACTAAAACATTGTTTGACAGTATATATTTCGCAAACGAAATGTAAGCGAAAATGGGAACTTCGTCTTTGTTGAAGTTAGTTAAGTATAAATTAATTAATCAGAATAAGAATAATTTATACCAATGTTTTATATATAGTCAGGGAGTAGATAAATATAGACAAGATTTGTTAAATGCAATAATAACAAATCATTAGAAACCATGATAACAGGAAATATGCGAATA
>DWNK01000904.1:0-10322 GCA_018250315.1 Hyalothyrus neleus pemphigargyra | reverse complement strand
CAACAACAGCTCCACTCTAAAACTGCTGTATATGCCACAATACTAAAAGTTTGGCACACTTAAAGGACTATGCGTCGCAGATAGCCGCCAGAGGTCGCAAGTTGAAATCCCGGAGTACGTAATAAATTTTGAAATGTTGTCATAACTTAAGGGCGTTTCTTGTGCAAACTTATGTATATTTTAAGTGTGATGCTCCGAAGTTTTGTAATCTCAGAGAACATAAGTCACAATTGAGTACCGTAAGTTTAATATGAATAATACTTGAATAAATTTGCATTGCAGACTAGCAATTACATAAGCATCAAAATACTGTAAAAATTTGAATATCGATCTTGCTAAACTAAAAATATAAAATTATTGACAGCGGTGGGATTCGAACCCACGCCCTTTCGGACTGGTGCCTAAAACCAGCGCCTTAGACCACTCGGCCACGCTGCCGGATGCGGAACGTGGCTGTTAAATGCTTACAGATTATACATTTATAGTCTTAGGCGAAGCAGCTGGCATAAATTTTTACAAAGCCATAAACACACAAGCATTCGTGCTGCACAATGTATTCAATATTATATTATTATTGAAATTATCATTTAAACTTTGTGCATGTAACGATAAAAAAAGACAAAAAACACTGAAACAATATGCCACAATACCGAAACTTCGGGACACCTAAACGGCTTTACCTCGCAGATAGCCGCCAGAGGTCGCAAGTTGAAATCCCGAAGTGTTGAAATTTTGTCGTAACGCCCTAAGGGCGGTTTTGTGTAGTGTTGTATATTTTAAGTGTGATGCTCGGAAGTTTCGTAATTTCTTACAAAATAAACCGGAATTGGGTCCCGTTAGTTTATCATAAATAATGCTTGAATAATTTTTGATTGCTTAGCCAAACTGTTAATTCGTTTCCTGTTACCTCAGAAGAAATTAAATATAAATGTAACTTAAATAAAAAATTGGCAGTCACCATTTTATTGTAACTGATACTAAAGCGCGGTAAACTATGGCCTAATTCTACTCATTCTGACAGGAGAGCCGTGTCCAGTAGTGGCATAGTAAAGGGATTGATGATGAAATAAATAAAGCCTTTTATTAGTATCTCATACAAAGGGTGCCAGCGGAACCCTATTACTAAGGTTCCGCTGTCGTGTCTATCCGTTGAACCGTAACAAATACTTGTAATTTACACAGAGTGTGTGAGACATGTATAACGATGGCCGTTATAACGCCAAATAATGAAATTAATACAAAGTGACACTAAAAATAAAAAATATATAATTTTTTTTTTCGATGGTACGAAACCCTTGTGAGCAAATACGACTACGTGCATGACAGGTTTTATAATAAAATTATTATGTTAAGTAAGTTTTATGAACAGGATTGGATTTGTGGTATCACTTGTCGAAATTCTACGTTTGGTGCTGTATTTGTGGTCGGTTTGCGGTGTGGTCGAAAACGGAATTGCCGTTCGGTACTAATGAACTGAACATTAATATTATAATAATATTTAAATTATTTTACAATTCGTAGTTGCATGTTGATTTTGTTTTAGTTTCAAAAACAGCATGTAATAAACAACTAGATATTAAATCCATCCATACTAATATTATAAATGCGAAAGTAACTCTGTCTGTTACGCTTTCGCGGCTTAAGTACTGGACCGAATGTAACGAAAATTAATATGGAAATAGTTTGAAGTATGACGATGAACATACGATACTTTTTTTCTAAATCAGCCCCTATGAAGGTGAAGTGGAGGTGGCCGGGCCGGGAGCGGGAATCTACTCGCAATATAATATATATCGTTGTATTATAATTTAATATAATTTAGGTATATATTAATTGGCTCGCATAAAAATATAATTATTACTGGATTATAATAAATGTTGAAGATTAATAAGTATTCTATTTTACTTATAAATGCTATTCTCCGGTTGACACATCACAACGCTGGCAACATTTCCTTAAACATACACATCAAACATATTTTTAAATCTTATATTATTAAATCTTATATTCTTAAATCTTATATTATTTTGACTAATATTATAAGCATTTTTAGGAGAACAATTATTGCAATTGAGTTCTAAAAACATTACCAATAATAAAAGTCCCAAGCTTACCTTATTAAACTGATTCACAGCTTATTTATGGCCCTAATTTCCCGGTACCCGGACCGGTAAATTAAAAGTTTGCGAGTTAAAACATTTACGATTGGATTGAGTACTATAAGATTAGGTACACACCTGGCACCTGCGCCCTAGCATTATCGCGTTGGTAATAGTTACATCCAATCTTGACTCCAGACGTCGGAACACCTTAGTAATCAACAGTGAAGACTGAAGACACGAAACTTTATACAATAAAAATTGAAAATAATTGTTAAAATTGAATAACAAAAATATCACTATAAGCTGTTATATCATACAATATATAAAATTTTATAATAATTTGTAAGATGAAATTGTATAAAACAACAACAACAACAACTTTTACGACATTTTCTATGTTGTCGTAAAAGTTTGATCAAGGTCGGTCCAGTCTTTTCTTCAGTTTTTACTAAGATGTGAATATGTGAAGATTCCATCGTACAAACATATTATACAAACCGTAATTTACGTTACCGAACTCTTTAATGATGCATATAACATAATATAATAATGATGTTGAATATTATATTTCTAAATATCTGATTATTTTATGCACAACCAAACAGAACATAATATCAAAAAAATTATCGAAATTTTAAAGTGAAAACTAAAGTGTCAAAACAAAGGTTGTTGTTGGTATATTCACTCATCATTTTGTAGTAATAAAAACGGTACCAAAAAAAAACTTAATCATGTTTGCAATTTCTTTATATTATCATATTCACCAAAACGGTGCCCAATTTGAATATTAATTTTGAAAAACTGAAATCGAAAAATTATTGACAGCGGTGGGATTCGAACCCACGCCCTTTCGGACTGGTGCCTAAAACCAGCGCCTTAGACCGCTCGGCCACGCTGCCGGATGCAATATACCGCTATTAAACGCATCACTTGCAATATCTGTAACTGTAATGTTACATTATTGCCTGATTCTTTGTGACGTCAAATTGTGTATATTGTGTTATGTTTGTGGCATACAGGTTATGGCACCAACAAGTCACAAGATTTTTGTATATTTACAATGTTTGTAATCTTATTATAACTATTATGAATGAAAAACATTGTAGCGCAGTTGTAGACAGAATTAATAATTCACGAAATAAATGTTTTGTCAAATAGCACTTGCCATACATTATTGACAGTTTTGTCTGTGTATATTGAGATTGAGATTGATTGTCATTGTACTATTTCTGTTATGCATTTTAAATATGCCCGGTAGCTTGAGAGAAGTAACGGGATATTTGGCATTCCACCCACTAAAAAGCCCGCTAGTCACTTTAGTGCTTACAGAACTCATGTTGAAAACTCTGGCTGATCTCACAACGCATGTTCCTAGCATTCGCCATTTCAGGCATCACTCGAGGGGGAGGGGAGATTTTTCTATTATTAGTACCTGTCAGTATATTTAATTTTATTACATTAGAGTATGCCACGATGGTACCTTCACCAAACTTATTTCTAGGGAGAAGCAAACCTTGCGATTCGGAAAGCTGACATATGAAGCAACCATCGTAGCTCTCAGGAGTGGCAAAGCATCTGTGATAAAATTCAGGTCTTCCTACTCTTATATTTTAATATCTTATTATATCTGCATCAACTTGGTAGGGGTCCTCATAATGGTCCTTCATAGTCAGGTTATTTTTCTCGCATTTCGCGTTTTTACTGCGAATGTGCTTCCTTCTGAACTGAGAGTAAAGTTACTACACATATAACTATAATATATTCATCTATTAAGAGCATTTCAAAGCGAATTTATATTTTAGGCAAGGCTTTTCTGCAAATTGTGTGAGGTATTTTCTGCAGACCATCAGACAAAGACAGATGTCAGGTAGGTATTACTGAAGATACACGTAATTATTTTACCTTTTTGTACCCGTCCACGCGTGTTAAACAAATTGTTCGTGCCAAGAGCTCTTAAGCCAGAAGGTTATGTTTGTCATGTGGAAATTTTTTGTAGTGTACAACTTTTTGTACAGCTCAACATTAAGATGATAGTGGTGTCTTTAGAAGGAGAAAACGTAATATGCACAGAACGTAATATATGGATGTATGAACAAGTTTTCTTTGTCTTACAATCAAGTTGATGTTAACTGTGTAATCGAAATAAGTAGGCATACTGCCTACTTATTTCGATATTAAATATACATTCTGTTCCTTTTTAATTAACGACTCCTCTGGTCTTGCAAATATTCATAGCCTCTTCGTTTGACTTAAAAATTAAAAAAAAAACAATTTATGAAAAGAATAGGTAGGTACCGTCGCCGGTATGTGAGCCGGCGGTCGGATTTCCATGTCACTGAGTCCAAGTTGTGATCCTATTTCAAGCCTCAAGAAACTATTTGCCACCACTTGGTTTAATTTTTCATTGGGACGACGGAACTCTACAAAACCGGTCATGAGTCACACGAAGGGTTCCATACTATCGAACAATATTATTTTTACTTTATTTTTAATATGTGTCACATAGTTTTATTTTCATAATTTTTTGTTACATCGGCCACAACACATACTCTGTGTACATTTCAAGTCTACTCATCCCCCTTCAAGAGATAGAGTGACAGACGGACGGACAGACAGCGGAGCCTTAGTAATGGGATTCCGATAGGTATAGAACGATAAAAAAGGCTGCTTACCTATTGCTTGTGTACACAGTGCTTGTTTGCTTGGCTCTCTCTTCGACCTGGTGGAGCCTCACTTGACATTCGCTCAGTTTCTGCTCTGACGTCATCAGCTCCTGAGTGTAGCTCTCCTCCATCTCTACCAGATGATGACGCAACCTTTCCAACTCCCTTGAAGAATTCTGCTCCTGTTCTGACAACTATAAAATATAAAAAAATATTATTACATGGTGTGCACTAAAAAAAAACCCCGACTTCTTAAACATTTTTTCAAATTTCCCTGGCCAATTTTGTACTATTCAAGGAAAACTACAAAATAAGTAATCTAATAATGACCAAAACCGATTTCGTAATGTACGTTTATTTACAATTTCATGAACAGTGTAAAATCTCATTTTTTCTTGACTCTTTCCCGATTTCATTGACTGAAGATATTTCTGTAGGAAATATGCAGTACCTTTGTACGTTTAATTTTTGTTAACATTCATCTTCTTTCATTTATTTGTGTACATAATTATAAATTAGACTGAGACGGCGACAGTTTAGTGTGTTCCGTCTTACTCCTCAGGGATTGTCAGTCCTTTTAACTTAGAATAAAGTTAATATAAATAATTTGAAGCATATCTAAATGTATTCTCAAATCTTACCTGTGCATTTTCTGCTGTCAATTTCTTAACCGTCTCCAGCTGAATGGTCAAACTTTTATCTAAATGTTCACATTTCTTTGTCAAATTCTGTACAGTTTCTCTACTAATTTGCAATTCGGATTTCAGTCTGTCTTGATTATTGACGCTTTGGTTTAGAGACATAATAATTTCATCTTTCTGTTTTAAACTAATATTTAAAGTCTCACAATTTTGACAATTAATTGAAGCATTTTGTGCAATTGCATCCTTATCGGCTAGCATTTTCTTGAATTCATTTGTTTGCTCCATGAGAACTTGATTCAACCGTTGAATTTCGTTATGATATTGAATACTTTCATTGTGTTTTAAAGTTATAAGATTAATAAGATCATTTTTTTCTAAAGTCGCATTATCAAGCAAAGTTTTATACTCGGAACAAGTGTTTTCAATTGATTGTAGCTTTAGTTTTATCTCTGATAATTCCATGTCTTTTGCTGCAACATTTTGCTGTAGTATAATAACAGATTTTTCTATTTCTGCTTTTTCTTCGCACATTTTCATGTGAGCCTCATTATAATGAGGTGTGTTATCCGTAGCTGTAAGTTTATTAGACAACTGTGTTAGTGAATGTTTTAAATCTTGTAATTCTTTGTTCTTATTATCTATAGCACTTGTGTATTGTGTACAAAGATTTTGCAATTCATCGGAATGATTCGCTAGCTTAGATATTTCCGCGTTCTTGGAACTCAATTCGTCATTTAGTTGATATATATGTTTATTTAATTCCTCTTTTTCAGTTTGAAGCCTATTCAATTCCTCTTGACTTTCATTTGCGTTGTGACTGTTCTTACGTAACTGTTCAGTTACATTTTCTAGGGAGTGTTTTAGATGATCTAGCTCTTGCGTTTTAACTTTTACTGCATTTTCTAGATCCGTAGTATTCTGACTTAAACTAGCAATTTTTACGCTATCGTCGTTTATTGTTTTATTAAGGTTATCAATCATAGTATCTTTATCATTTAAATCAGTAATTAGTTTTTCGAAATCTTCTTCTAATTGAGAGATTTTCGTGTCAGTCGTTATAAGTTCAGCTTTAAGGCGTAATTCAGATTCACTGAGTCTATCATTCTCTGCTTTAAGTTTTGGAATTTGACCAGTTAAAATATCAAGTTGACTTACTTTCTCTTTTAAGTGTTCGATAGTTTGTTCGAGCGCAGTGACGTGTTGTGTTTCTGTGGTGGTTTGATTTAACGATTTATTCTCATTTATTAACTCCTGTTCTCGAATTTTTAAACTCTCAATGTCTTTAGTAAGTAGGACAATTTTTTCCGACATATTGCTATTTTCTTTAAGGCTTTGCTCTAATTTTTCAGAAATTTTAGTTTTTTCATTTACTACTTTTTCTAAATCTGTGTTAGACAGAATTTCACTTTCGAGATGTTGCATTTTCTCTACTAGTAATGTTTTACTCGATTCAATTTCTAGTCTATTTTTGTCAGCTTCTTGAATCCTGCCTTCTAAATCCATTACTTTCTGTTCTAAAATAATATTTAAAGACTGTAATTCTTTGTACAAATTTAGTTTATCATTTAATGTGTTCTTTAAATCATCTACTTCTTTCGTCAATAACACTTTATCATTTTCTAATATGTGTATATCAATTGACAATTGTTCATTTTTAGAATTGGCAGAACTTAAACGCTTTTTCAAATCATCAATTTCACTTGATATCTTCTCGGAGTACTTTTTGCTAGTATTATTTTCTAGCTCTTCAACTGACTTTGTTTGTAATTTACACATTTCTAATTCATTCAACATCGAAGTATATTTCTTTTTTATATCATTCAAACTTCCTTGTAGTATAGTTTTTTCTTTATTTACTTCGAACAATTCCTTTTCTATCCTTTGTATTTTTGATTCAAAAGTTTTATTCATCATGTTACTGTCAGCTAACTCAGTTTCTAATGTGGCAATATTATCTTCATGAGTTTCAATAATAGGTTCTAACTTAGATGTATTTTTCAAGGCTGCAATTTCGGATATAAGGAAATCATTGTTTTTCTTCATTTCATCTAATTCCCTTTCATAGTGCTGTATGTCAGTGGTAAGATAATCATTTTCAGTAGATAAATCCTCTATTTGTGTTTGCAAATGGTTTAAGTCTAACGATTTTTCAGAAAGTTTATGATCCAATGTATCGATATCTTTCTTAAACGAATTTAAGGTTCTAAATACACATTCTAGTTTATATAAAGCAACGTTATCAGTTGCTGAAGGCATTTCCCCAACGTAATCTACGGGTAGATCAAAGTTGACATATTTACTGTATAATTGCATGATTCGATCAGATTTTACGATTCTGTTATCATTGTTATCATGAGTATCAGATTCACGTTGTGATAACTTATGCCTTAGTTCATTAATATCCCTCTTCAAAGTTTCTATAACACCTTTCGCATTATCATCTATATTACTTTCGTCGAGATGAATTTGATTAGCGTTTCGTCTGTCTTTTAGAGTATTCAATTCTTTTAAAAGCTCATCATATTTTGCTTTTGGCACCATCTCTGACATTTCATTACGTTTTGAAGCAATTTCATAATCATGTTCCAATTTAGTAACTAGTTCCTGCAATTTAAAAACTTCTTCATGTAATTCTTGATTTTCTTCTTGGAATTTCTCAGCATTTTCTCTCAACAGGCTATGTATCCTTTCTAAATTCTGATATTTATGCATAAGTGTGTCATAGTCTATATGTGCCAATTTCATTTTCTCAATTTCTTTGTCCCTTTCACCTATTTTTGTCAGTAACACCTTAACTTCATTTGCATATTCATCATTGGCGCTTTTTAAGTCTTCGTGTTCTTGCTTTAATACATCGAAATTTTTATGTAATTCATTTTTTAACGTAAGTAACCTATCCATGGCTATTTGATGTTGATTATCCAGATCTTCAAGATTAGTTGTTAAGTTCTTGTTTTCTTCTCGTAGTCTATTCAGCTCCTCGTCAGTTTCTGACCTGTAGTCAACAACGTCCCGGTTTCTCAAGGCGGAAAGTTCATTTTGTAATTGTTGTATTTGTGTTTTATATTGATTTTCACGGTCTTCTTCAAGTGCTCGCGAATTCTGAGGGGGCGGGTCCCAGTACCAACTCGATTCTTCCTCTCGCACGCCATTTTTTCTCGTGAGTCTCTGTAAAGAAGGAAACGATTTCGATTTAGTTACATATTCCACAGTTAGATTCCTCCAAGACTATTAATAAAATGATATATAATTGTATACTCCAATTAAACAGACTACGTATTTGTTGAATATTAAACATGTTACTTGCCTAATAACGAGTTCATGAAACAGCTAATTGCTTTTTAACGGAAGCGAATAAAATAATACCAATAGATTATTTTAAATGAGCGATAAATGCAAAATTAGTAGCAAGTTGACTACAGGTTAAAAGAAATAACTTTACGAAAATTTAATGTTTTAATGGGTCGATAACGTCAATTATGTGTTCAGTGATAACTGAAGAGGCTTGTCAACGTAACGCTAGAGTGGAGTTGTACCGCCGACTGTATGTAACGATGATTACAGGTACAGTTCTGAACGAAATGGGTCTAATGCAGTGATAGAAGCGGTTAAGAATAAGAATTCGAATTCCTAGTATGTACGTATTATAGAAATGAATTATTTTTACGTTAGTGAAAAACACATGATGAGGAAAGTTGCATCCTACATATTATATTTAAGAGTCATTACTTTATAGACAATTAGACTTAACGAGAACGGGTCATCTGCTGAACCACTGAACCACTTTCAACATCATGACCAATGGATCACAGTGGACGAACCACAAAGAGATGAACCATCTTACACACATCCAAACGCATTAAAATATAGACATAGCAATAACAAAGAAAATAAAATAAAAAGAAAAGCCCCAACAAACCCAGTTTCGAAACAAAGCTAGATAACACACGAGTTGGAATTGAAACGGCTAATGCGTTACGTGTGGTGCGAGCCGTCTGTTCAAACACGATACGTTATCGGGCCGGCTCGAGGTTCAACGGTTGAGTCACATGTACACTGAATACCACACATGTTCTTTCACAGAACAATATATTTTATCGACAGTACAAGAAAACCTCACCTATTCAGCTTACCTGCTCAACTCCATAGCAGTAATAGCGTATCTGTTGAGAATTGCGATTCCTTCCAATGGAATTGGACCTCCAAAGTTGAGATTCTATTGAATTTAATTAGAAGGTCGATTTTTCGCATTTATGTAGATCATTAGCCTATTTAAATTGAATAAACTATGGGCCTCTTTCAGAAATTGAATGATTTGTTGAAATAACACTGAGGCAGGTCGGTGATCGAAAAAGATGGTAATTTTTGTACCGAGGCCGACAACGTAACAAATATTGGAATGTCATCATGTGCTCAGTTGTTTCATCATTAAACGAAAACGCAAGGAAACATGGTAGTTTTACAACGCTCTCTATTGTCTGTGAAGTCTACCAATTCCCATTTGGAAAACAGTAGAATATTGTAGTATGGAGTTAAAAATATTCAGTTATTTAGAACTACATTAGTCTATAATAAAAAGATAAGGCTAGATAGTAATTAACATAAAGTAACTGTTGTGTACTTTATAACAAAAAAAAAACCTACGTACCAACCTATCTTCTTTCGAATCTCCTTTGGGCTAAAATGCCTGCGGGAATTCTGTATCGCAAATTAAATGGTTACACCGTCAAAATGAAAAGGCGGAGTGCGTCAATAAGGGGTTTTAATGATACTCTGATATTAAAACGTGTAAGGTTTTAAATTTAGATTTGTATTTAACATTTAACATTCACGTATTAAAATATACTAGTGGAAAGACCGAGCTTAGCTCGGGTTTATGTTAATTATGGGGTCATATATTGGATTATAACATG
>DWNK01000903.1:0-10325 GCA_018250315.1 Hyalothyrus neleus pemphigargyra | reverse complement strand
TTTCTATACCATATAATAAACATATGAATAACATTAAAAATAGTACTTTAATTAATATTAATGTATGTTATCTATAACGATAATAAATTTAATTAATTAACAAAATATATTATATTAAAATAATTTTTTAACTATTATAATAATTAACTACTATATTTATTTAAATATTATTATATTCAATTTTTTCAATTTCAACTCGGACTTTCTTATTTTTTATGTGATATATTAAAAATATTAAGTTACTTTTTTTTGTATTTTGAACTAAAAAAATTAATATGCGCAATCAAATCTGTATCATGTAAAAATTCTTTTTAAAGACTTTATTATGCATTCCACATATGTGTAAATCCCAGATGTTGTTTTCCCCATTGTACTTACATTCTCATATGTATTCACAATGTGTTCTATAGTTCATTTATATGCACAATTATATATCATCCAAAGCTCTACATTCCCTTTTAATGCGTTTCAAGTCTTCGGGGTATCTGAAAGTGGGGTAAATTCTGCATAATTCATTACTTACACTGTTCTATTGAGCTATTTTTATGGTAAAGTACCTTATCAGTTGGGCATCGCCCAAGAGACATCGAATTGGAACAAAGTAAAGTGCATGTAGTGTCTTAAAGTCAAATGAATATACTACAAGTATATCGAAGTATTGTAGATGGCACAGCTTCCAAAGTTAAAATAGCCGTCTTACTTGTTTATTTTCTTCTTTTTTTTGGAATATTTTGTCTCCCGGAATTAATTTTGCCCTCCAAATGGTCCCTCCCAGTGCCAACTACCCGACTCATTAGAATTATTTGTCAATTTTCTAATGAACGAAAGGTTCATCACTTAATAAATAAATTTAAACTCATTAAGTTCTAAAATAGTAAATGTGATTATATCAATTAAATCAGCGCACTTTTAAACAAAAAGCTACAAAGACTCTCTCTGTGTGCGTGGCGCGCACGCCATTTCTGTAAAGTTTCGCCTAACTTCTTAATTAGTTAGTCATATACTTGTTCTTTTTTCATATTTTTATCAACTTGTTTACAGTTTTCTGATACGCTTGATCAAGATATAATCATTTCATTATAAAAAACGGAGTACTGAATGACTACGCTCAAAGTTACGTTAAAACGTGCTTCACCCTTGATTGGTTCCACAGAAATACGACATTGACATTCTCACCTTGCTCATAAAAACACAATCACACAGAATTTCTATAAGCATTGCGTCGCAGCAGTGTTGACACTGAGTGATATTAAAATTTACGTAAATGGTGAAAATTAACTTTTGCAATCATACTCATTCTGCGCTAAATGATTTCTGAATAGTGCCTTAAGTTTTCATAAGTCTATGAATGTGTTGAAATAAAGTTTTAATGTTCGCTGACATTTGCAGCTTAATTAATCTGTAGGGGTTACAGTTTTGCAACTGTACGTGTGTAATGATCCATACATTCCTAAGAGGCGTGTCAGGTTGTTTAGTATGAAGATTTCTAGGCACAGATGTGTAAAACTGTCAGTATTCATTCCATATCCAATTGCTCGTTAGTTTTACGGCAACAATCTTAAATTATTACGGCAATAAAATATGACTATATTCTGCCGCTTATTCTAATAACAATCAAACTGGCTGCTAAATTATTGGTGGCCCAAGGTTGAGTCTGGTTCTTTCTCTAAAGCTGAGACCTGGAACCTATTCCACTATGCAGATTTATGCGGAAGATCAGGATCTAAAAAATATATAAATATTAACATAAATATAAATATTAATTTCCAAGTAGGACTTAAAAACATGACCATTAGGTTTAACACACACTGATTTAAAAATCGAGTTTACGGTAAATGCTTAATATGGATTAATTTAAGTTAATTTAAAGTTAATTTAAAATTGGGTGGACGTAATATAAAAAAATTTAAACCTGCCATTAGTTGTTATTTTCATTTATAAAGCAAGATTAATTAAGAAATAAGGAAATAGATGAATGTAGATAATCTACCCAGCTGGCTTAAAGCTTTAATTTAAGAAAATAACAAATATTTAAACATAAATAAGATCTGTAAGGCTTCGAGATCTTACTCTTCTGTTCTAGCGGATACATTTTAACTATAAGGAAAACACGATCTTTCGGATACCATATTATAATTCAGAGAATCAATGTAGCAACAAGACTAAGATCTCTATTAGCATACTAATGTTGAATAATCTTCTCATTACAAAACATATTTGCTTAGAACTGAAGTGAGATTTGTATATAATTTTAAAATATATATTTTCATCGTACCTATATGTATACTTTTAGGTAAATAATCGAAATCATTAATCATTGAACCTTAAATGAGAGTTTGAATTGTCTATTGGAAAGTTATTGGTTTATTTACGCTTTCTAAAAGAAAATAGATTGAATCGGAATCAGAGCATTACCATAATGGTTTTCTTTCTTAGGCGCGTGTTTCAAAATATTTCATAGCAATAGTTTTTTAATTCAATTTATTATGTAGGTCTATGACTAAGTAAAAATAGTAAAATTAGGTAATATTTTACAATACCAATTTATAATATGTACAAGGACGTCTACAATATTTCTTACTTCTTACTTCAGGGAGATTCCAATAATATTATTGGATATTATAATAACAAGATAGCAAATCGTTCATTATTTCAAACTGCATAATATAGAATATATTATGGATAGTATATAGTATTTTACTTTACTGTTAATTGTAAAATAACGATTTAAAACATTATAACAAGTTTTAGGAATGTATCCTAAACATAGTTTATCTTTTCATCTTCGTCATTTGGTCGTATGATCGTCTTTGCATATCAAAGACCGTTCCGTGGCCGGGTTAGTGCAGATGTACCAACAAACGTGAAGTGACGCTATGTGACGTACTCGAATATCTGCGATATCTTAGTGTTTGATGACCAAATCTCGAGACCCGCGACCCATGGTGCATCGCGTAGATGCACCGCGTGTTGTAATCGGCATCTCACTTTCACTTCTCGTTGCGTCAGCGTCAGCGGTTTCGTTGCGACGCTCGACGCTGCGCGGGCGGTCGCCCACGCCAGTGTGTGCCTCTATGAAATCTCTCATCTTTAAAGTCGAGAATCCTTCCGCTAAAAAAACGAATAATATGCAAATTGTATAATTACACTTAAAACTTTATTATACGTGTCTATCGATTTGAATATGCTGCTACTGTTTACTATTATTTCGAATGTTACTACGAGAGACCTAAAAAGGCTACGTTAATTAACAATCTTGTAACGATGATATTAAAGGAATAAAACTCTATTTACTACTTCACTACCTAAGTACAAACATTTTCAGGGAGGTAGGAGGGAAGATTCGTGGGATCCCATAAATATTGGGACAGTATGAAATTACCTCTATATTGTATGAGAGTAATAAGTACAAGGTTAATACAAGTGAAACAAATAAATAACAGATAACTAATGGAAAATATAGAACAGGATTTATTTCTAGCAATTATTAATCGTCGAATTAATACGAAAACCTCAGATTACAGATACGTCATTATCTAAGACGAAAACATTATGGTAATTTTCATGTGATCTTTTACCGGCACGTTACGTATTTACCTAGTTCTTATTCCAATATTAGGCAACCATCACGTTGACCTGATCACCTTGGCCTTATACGATTCTTGGAAATTATGTTAAAATAATCATTTATATAATCATTTTAAATATCCCAAAGTCTAAAGATGTTTTATGAGTTTGGAGCGAAGAAAATGGTAATAGGCGCATAAAATTAACGTCTGAATGAATGCGAAAGGTCATACTTTAGTTAATAGTGAATCATATTCGTATTGAAATTATTTAATTTGTATAAGTAATTATGTGCATGATATTAATTTGGCTGCTTGAACTTTAAAATCGTAGATAAGATTATGAAAGCTGCAGGATTGTTAGAACACATTAGACTTTTAAAGTACTTTAAGTAATAATATTAATGAAGAGGATTAATAAATACAAATAACTTAGATCCTTGATGATTTGAAATTTAAATAGACATTCCGCTTAACTTGAGCAAATGTTGACTTTTAACTTACTTTAATTAATTACTTAATTACTATTTGTTAGTTATTTTAAAGAACTCTTCTATTTTTGTCACCACTTCATTTGACACTACTTAATGGTATTCTAGTATTCAATGATTTCCTGTAGAAATTGGTTGTACCAAACTTTTTAATATGATTTTCTGTCTTCCCGGTTCGATTGTAGTTGTAATTCAACATTTTATTCAGCTTCTTCTCAATTGGAATTCTTACATGAATTCTTCAACATCAGATCGCTTCTCAAATCTTCAGGATTACTTTCCTATTTGGTTTGTTCTATCCAGAAAATATTTTACATGCAATTTATTTCTATTTCATAAAATCTGTAACTGTATACTTTTTTATATTTAACAGTACTAATACAACTTTGCACAACTTTGTTTCATTAAAAAATACCTTAAATAAATCCACCACTGCTAGGATTGGGTGTCTTCTAAGAATGGAAAGGATTAGGCCATAGTCTATCGGATCAAACGCGCATTAGTAGATACACATGTTTTACAAAAGCCAAAGGTTCAAAAGCTATTTACAAGAACAAAGAGAGATTTACAGAACCCTGAGATTCAAACCCCCGTCTACTGGAGCCACCCACTAGGCTATGTTTTTTTAAATATATGTAATTATTCCATATCAATAGGTAAATTTAGCAGAAATTTTCATGACCTACATTACAAAAACATACAATACAAAAAATAATGCATAGTTACGTTGTCGTGATAACGGCATCTAGCACGCAACGTTACGACAGGGAGACCCGTGGTCGATGTGGACCCGTTTTTACGTGTTGCCAATCAATTAACTATTGCCAAAGTATGTGTAAGAGCAAGTATTGTATGTAAGCCAATATTATGTGTCGATGACGCGCGTCAATCGTTACATAAGCTTGTTATGCAAGAAAAAAGCTGACCCGCCTAGTTCTTTGTGATATCAATCTTGCCTTTGGAATAGACGAAAATTTCGTATTTCATATTGTCCTCTCCCTCCCTTCTTTTGTATTTCAGCCAGGTGTTAACTCTCTGACGCGAAAAAACGTGAGAAATCTATTGTGCTAGGGTGGCACTACTTTAGGTTATAATGATCCTCCGTTCGCGACACCATTTTACGTTCTCTTAGCTATTCCAGAATATAAAGTTTGCAATGTTTCCCTAAAATATACTTGAATAAAAATAATATAAAATATATCTAATATATGTATGCTTCTTAGAACATTTGACCTACAAAACAAGTTTGGTCTTAGTTATTTCCTGAATGCTCACACAATGATTTTAGATAATAGGTGCAATAAATTACTTATGTACATAATTATGTACATAATAAAATGTTCAAGGTTAATAAAATCCCAAAATTAATTGTTTTTCCTTTATTAAAAAACTAGTCTACTGGGGCGGGGTTATATGAGCTCCCTCCAAAAAAGAAAACTATAAATATCAGCACTTCGCAAGACCGTCTTAGGACCTTCTTACCCCATGATTTCACATGTTAATGATACCCATTTATAGTTACTACTAATACTTCAAGAATTTTAAAAGTTGATCGAAGATATAATTACGTTAAGCAGAAAGAATTTATATAAAAATTAAATAAGTAAGATACTGTACGGAAGCAATGTTGTAACTTATGCCTTTGATAATTAAAAAAGTAACTAGGTGCCTCGTTTGTTCGTCGGTCAATAATGCAGTTGCAACTATAATGCAAGCAAAGATAATTAGAACTTTTTTTATGTACAAGTTGCAATCCTATGCCCTGATCTTGTTTCATTAATTTTATTACACGGATTTCTTCGTATTTCACTCCAATGATGTAAAAATTAATGAAGTCATTATATTATGTGCTGAACACATTTATATACTTATCATATTATTTCTTTTTATAAATTATTTATTTTATGTTTTTATTCTCCTATTTATTTTGTTAGTATAAATTCTACATAATAATATTGATAAAGCTTTGAGCATTGCGTATAGTTCTTTAGATGGCTTAAGCATTTATACAAAAGTATTAATTTAAATCTTATTTATCTATACCTTGTTTTTATAACAATTAGTCTAATCTTTTAAATATACATACTAATAAAGCTTAAAGCATCCCTTACTTTGTTTCCTTGCAATATTGTTCAAATTCGTCTCAAAAATACCTCCTACGTAAAAATAATGTCATTACCATAGACAAAAATGTTTGGTTTTTCATTTCGAATTTTCTTTGTCCTCCAGGCGCCCAATTCAAATGTCCGTCGAAGGATGGGCAATACGAGGATGACAGGCAGTGCGACAAGTTCTACGAATGCGTCGACGGCATCGCCACCTCCAAGCTATGCCCCGACGGTCTGGTCTTCGACCCCACCATCAGGAAGATCAACAAGTGCGACCAGCCCTTCAATGTAGACTGTGGAGACAGGACTGAACTTCGTAAGTAATAGTTACGACCTTTCATGATTCTGGTTTTTTTTGACATATACAAACTTTCATCCTCCGTTTCTACAATCCATATAATGTTTCAATAATATTACCACAACAACAATGTCGATTTTCATATACTAACTTTGATCTCCATTTTATCTCCAATACCTGACTCGGCAAAGGATAGTTCATCTGTAAAAACATTAAAATAATCAGGATAATGATGAGAACGAAAAAATACCCTATTCAATCCAAATCAATGCTACCGAAAATAGTAAGCAATATTAATCATCCGACAATAATGCAAAATTCCCGAAGAAAAGTTCTACTAAGATACGTAACAGACACAAGAATATTTTTGTTACTTCCTTTTAATTAATCATTTTAATCGAGTTGCAGAGCAAATTTTTTTTCAAACGAATATTTGCATGAACTAATGAATTTATTAGTCTGAATATTTAAAGAAAAGTTATAATTAGAACATTTACTACCGCAACCCTTGAAATGTGTATGTGTAGTTTCATGTTTCATGTATGAACGTGCGCCATTTGAATTGTAGTTGGCCCATTATCACTATTATCAATGTGGCCTATCGTTTTGTGTATATCATATAGAACATATAGTCATTATCTGGAGGTCACATACCGCAACTGTGCCAGAAGTGAAAGTGTCCTGTCTACCTTTGACCGCCTAGGTCACACATCGCTGACTTTCCAGGCCGATCAGCATGTAACGCCTAATTATAACTACATTCATAATGTGCCAAAATGCTCTTATGTATGGTATGTTGTAGGAAAAAGGCTTTAAGATACCTTATGTCTTGTAGTAAGCGGTTTTCAAGTTCTATTCTTACCTTAAACAGATTAAACTACAATAGAAATTTCCGTTTATTTTAACTTATTTACAAATGTCCACGTCCATACATATAAAAAGGCAGCAATAAATACAATGAATATGATCAGATTTGAGTTCTGTGGTTACTGCTTAGAAGTATTGCCACTCACCAGTTTCATCGTTTGTCGAGTAATCGGCAACGAAAATAGGGAAAATAAAAATGATCTACAATTTAAACGTTTAATTAAAACTATACTATTTCCATGTGTGTCTATTCGAGATTATATAATGTGAGCTTTTACTTCGACTATTTGAGTTTTTAAAATTTTTGTAGTTAAAAATCAAGTATGGCACACCAACAATCTCAGTCTGGGAATTTGTAATTCTACAAAGCAATGCGATATGTCTGGAATACAGAATTTGCTTCACACGTCCGTGACACGAATACCAATCGTACAGTAGATAAACCTACCTAAACTGTTTTATATTCTAGATTTAAAAAATCTATTTAAAATTTGCATATATATACAAATATAGAAGATATACTGAATAGCACATTAGTAAAGTTTTGAACGTAGTGAAAAATCGAACAAATTTATTCTTGCTTGTTTATCTTAGAAGTTTAATAGTTACCTATTATATCTGTACTAGTAGTTCACAAGTAATAAATGTTTTTATATAAATGACAGCAGAATTACTTGTATATAAAATACGGTAGGCCGCACCTACTATCTATGGTAAAATATGAATCGACTTTTTAAATTTGCTTAACCTATATATTACAGTATTTTTTCATGTTTTAATTTACCTAGTGAATATACTAAAACATTTTATTATAATGTGTTTAAGCGAAACTCTTATTTAGGTATTATATTATATAGTCTAAGTCATAACAATTTCAGGCTGACGGCATCGAAGCCCAGGGCGGTTTCCAGTACACGGGCGATGATGGCCAGGTTTACGCTATCAACTACGCGGCCGGTCAGGGTGGTTTCCAGCCCCAGGGCGCTCACCTTCCCACAGCTCCCCCTACCCCCGAGGCGATCCTGAAGGCTTTGGAACAGAACGCCGCTGATGAGGCTGCTGGTATCATCGATGATGGTAAGTTGGAATAACAACTACATTACTGGTTTTTTAAGCTTTCTTTCGCTTCTGGTGAACTCTTTAATATGGCTCGGGAGATCTTTATTTCGGGCCAAAAATGAGAGTTGCTCTCTCCCAGAAATCCCAATCTCACCTGCGGCCTAATCCTTGTCATGAGGTGATAAGAGAATTTTGTCCAGTAGTGATAGTAATGGATTGACAATAAACAGGAGTATTACGCTTCAGTATTGTAGTTGAGACGAGTGTGAGACAGGATTATATGAATCCAGTCGTTTAAACAAGCAACTCGTTATGATCAACCGTAATAAGTTTGCTACTTCGATGCACTTAAAGTTCATTACAATTTGGCATTGACCATTATATTATTCATTTAATAATACCAGCTGGCTTATTTTTTACTGATAAAAAAGTATCTTTTCCTTTTTGGTCCAATAAAAGCATTCCCTAGTTATGGAAAGAAATTAAAACCCAGGGTGTAAATTAGGGTTGCAAGCACATATATTTAAAACATGATCTCTACGTTCGTTACGACTTTTGAAATTTTAAGCCCATTAAGGCCGTAAAGTAATCCTGATGTGTATGATAAGTTGCCAAACATTTTATGCAAAGTGTACGTAAAATACAAGAAGATTGCGGCCATTATCTTTCTCTCGGCCTTTGCGGGAACCTCGCATTGTTTCAATGTGAATTCGTTTACATTAGCCACAATTTGATGGGTCATTTTGTTGCCCCAAGGTCTTACTCCACACGAGTCTGAAACGTCTTGAACGAATTTAATCTGTATACTCTCTTTACTTATTCAAATGTATGTGGGAGTGACTCGTTAACACCCAGTGGTTTTTATTTTGCGGCATCTAAAGGCTATGAAGCTTATTGACTGCTCATAGCACTTCTCCTCGCACGACAAATGGTAGTTTAAAAACACTGCTTCAGTTGATTGTCGTTGGTCATCACTAGGGATAGTGCACCTGAATTTTTTACCTCGTCCCATGCCCGAACTAGTGAGTTGCGTTTGCAACAGATTTAATATTCATTAATATTCAATCAATATTTATGATCTGTGGCGGTACCTCAATAAGAGGCCCCGGTTTGGATTCTGGCTGGGGGGCTTTGATTTTCCTTAATAACTTGTGCGTGTTAAGTAGATTATCTCTAATTTCATCAATAAAGAGAACATATGAGTTACTCATACTTGCCTTTTGAGTAAAAGAAAGTAACGTTTTGTGGATACTCAAATTTTATTTTAGACATAACTGCGAGTTCCACAAAACTTTGCAGTCTATACAATATAGAAATATTAGTTTATTACAAGCTTTTAAATATCATCACTTGCTTCATGTTAAAGGCAAATATCTTGAAGAAATACCTATGCCCGTGAATTCTCTATGATATTTTCCAAGAACTATGACTCTACTACTGTACTAGATACTTTAAATGTATTGCTCTTTGAGTTTTTTTGTTTTTATTATTATAATAGTATCGAGGACAAAGTTCAAATATTACTAAACACTACATGACTCGTTTTCCTTAAGCCTCAATTA
Organism: Hyalothyrus neleus pemphigargyra; assembly: GCA_018250315.1. Taxonomy (NCBI): domain Eukaryota; kingdom Metazoa; phylum Arthropoda; class Insecta; order Lepidoptera; family Hesperiidae; genus Hyalothyrus; species Hyalothyrus neleus. The sequence goes on along the minus strand of DWNK01000903.1, from coordinate 374 downwards.
ACTACAGAATGATGGCAATAGTTTCATAAGCATGTGATAAATAAGCTTACACATTATAGAGGTTCTGCATGGTAGTATTGCAAATTTCCATTACATTACATAATAACGCATGAGCATAACATGTAATACGCTTTTTGTAGAGCTTATTGACATGTATTTAGAAACCTAGCGTAGTAGTTGAGTATTGCAAGTGATAGCCTAATGGTACGTTCACACAGAAGATCCGTATTTACAGGATCCGCTTTAACGTTACATCAATCAGTAATGGGTTGAATTACTGTCCCACTGCTGGGCTCGGGTTTCCTCCCCAAATGAGAAGGATTAGGCCATAGTCCACCGCGCTGGCCAAGTGCGAATTGGTAGACTTCACATAC
>DWNK01000902.1:0-10327 GCA_018250315.1 Hyalothyrus neleus pemphigargyra | reverse complement strand
GTCATTCAATAAGGTACTTTGCAAAAGAGAAAAGTTCACGACACGATAAAACCATCAAAATGTTATGTACACACATTTTTCATACTATCACATCATGGTTTACATACACAATTCTGTCCGCAGTTCATAAAGCTATGTGAGAATATCGGGATTAGCGGATTTAATCACGTTTTAACAATTTTAACGCGAATTAATTTACCACGAATGAATAATATAACCATGCTGATAGGAATTAAGCCTCTGCTTTACTAAATTCAAATAAGGTGAGTAACATTATTCGTGCTAAAATAGAATATCGCGTTCATTTTCTGGAATTATGTTTTAATAGTTTTAAATTTTCGCTGTTTACAAGATTCGCTAACCCCAAAACGATTATACATCTTCACAGGAATGTAAAATCTCATGCATACAAGATCCGTTGATTTCATTCAAATTAATGGAAATAACTTAAACCTAAGAATTCTAAAATGCATCAAATGGCATGTTTCCATTCCTTGTACCCGAGATTAAGACTGCAGTATATCACATTATAAACAGAATTAAATTTTTACCACAAACAATATAAGCAACTGTATATATATGTTCATAATTTCTAATCAGTATTGAATCATAAAAAAAGTTTCACATCACTGTTCTTGATATAAAAGTATGACTTTAATATTTTTGAATCTTACCAGAATTGAGTCGTAAATTGTAGAAATTATGTACAACTAACACACTTCAAATTTAAAGAGGTTAATCTACAAATTCTGCCATGGCGCTATCATATTGGCTATGTAACAAAAACTCGAGCGCAGTACATTCTTTAAATATAATTTCTCCATGCAACTTGTAATTATTTACATAAGCTCAAAATTCATATTACATTGAGTCGTTAAGAACTGCGTAATCTACTATTTAATGAGTATTATATATGTGATAACAGCTACTTGACAAAGAAAGTTATTGCCGATTGCCAATGCTAAATCATCTGTGAAGTAATCATATAGCATCCTAAGTTGACAAATGTCACATAGATTTTATATGAAGCAAGTCACATTATAAAGCTAATATGTTAACAATACAATGACATTTGGCATGTGAGCTTAGACTTGGGCAATGTGGCCCACGATTGGGTCAATGAACAGGCTTAAGGCTCATGTAGAGGGCATATTGCTCGGTATTCTTATGAATGTCCAGTTCAATACTTGCTACCTGCACATTTTTAATTCGACTCGTAGCCAGCAATAACAGTAGCAACTAATAGTACTATGGCGGCCGAGCCTTCTACACAATCCCTCAGGATTTCATCAGACAGAAAGTGTGGTCTAGCATAAAAATATCAAACCAAGCTTCACATGACAGACTGTGTAGTGTCTACCATACTTTATCGTCGTTGTAAGTCAAGTTAGACTCCTTATATCTAGAGTCCAGTTAGACTCAAAGTCAAGTTAGACTTAAAATAAAGTTAGAGTCAAAGTCACGATAGACTCAAAATAAAGTTAGACTCAAAGTCAAATTAGACTCAAAGCCAAATCAAATTCAAAGTCAAATCAGACTCAAAGTCAAATCAGACTCAAAGTCAAGTTAGACTCAAAGTCATGTTAGACTGAGTCAGACTCAAGAATCAGGCCAAAGACAATATCAAATGATGCGTAAATCAAGTCACATCGGCATGTAATCATAGATTGAATTAGCAAGTATCCGAATCAATAAATAATATTACGTTTTTAGGAGTCTATTTGATTACTTCATTTTTATTAACAACACACAATTTTATGGGCGATGAATACAGCGAATCAGTCGGAATTCGATTTTTCTAAGGCGATTCATGCATAACTTCGAAACTATGCATGAAACCTATTACAGAACATAAAAGGGTAGGGACCTAACTGACGAAATAATTACATATGATTTTTAAGAGTGCAACCCAATTGCACCACTAAAGTGGGTTTGGAGTGCTGACAGATTTAAATAAACTAAAACTATATTTTTTTTCGTATGTGATTAGAAAAAAATAATGACAAACATTTTCCCTTGTTTTTGTGTATAACCCAACTTATAATCATTGGGATCGAATTACAATCACTCATAGTACATAAAATCCACCTATCAATACAGAAAACACTGTTTATAAAACACTGACGCATAATGTTACTTCACTGAGAATCGGCGATAATGTACAAGACTCTATTTATATACGAAAATCATATTTACAACATGGGTTTTAAACCTATGTCACCTTTGGCTCACGGCATTAAGCAATATACGTGTGGACCACGCAGCCAAAGGACAATCAACTCTTCAATCATGCCCAATCATCAAATTAATCACATACTTCATTAACAAAATTGTAAAAAAATAAAATTAAATTCTATTTTCATTCGCACAAAATTACTGAGACCAGCTCAATATAATCTAAATTGCTGGTACGACCAACCGAATTGAAACTTAGATACTTGTACATCGATCAATATTAAGTATGTATAAAAAGGCGGGTAGAGGGAACTTGTTCTCCTACAAGAAATTCATGTAAGTGAATGTTTAATAAGGTACAGTCGGCTTAAAAATTAAAGAATTAAGATATTCATTAACCTTACATACTGGATATCATGCAATATAATAAAGATGGCCATACATAGATTACGTCACACACTATTTAACCGGATCTCATGACACATTTCGTGTAGTTAAAAACAAGTCTCGTGATGTATATATTTTATATGTGTCGCAAAAAGCAGACAGATTTTTAGGGTTTATATAATATAGGCAGATGACAAAACAAATATTGTCTGGACTATAGTACAAAATTAGTGCAATGATCGCCAGTATAGTAGTGATCGCTCACTGAGCCTTTGCTCTATATAGCCTGATTTCTCGATATCTCGTGTGACATAATTTAAGCAGTCCAATCTCTAATGAATACTAATTACTATGTAACGTGTTAATTGTATGTATTTGCCAGTGATATTAACATCGCAACATCGCCTTTACAGAACGTTCTTCGAATATGTACATCAAAAATTCATATAAGCAGAAATCATATAAATGAGTCGCTGAAAAAAAGTATTGTAAATGCAAACTCCACTATAATGTATAATGTCGTTTTATTAACGGACAAAGAAGTATATCGTTTTTGAAATTAAATTCTAAACAAACTTTTGAACTATTAATAAATTCCAGTAAATTTAAGGCAACTGTTGAAACTTCAGTGCAATATTTAAAATCTACGTTTTATATTTGTACCATAAATTCAAATTACCGAATTAACAATAGGGCACCAGGAAAACATCTTTGATAGATCCGATATTTAAGAACATTTCTTAATTAAAAGCTATCCCCAGACCGCTACGTGTCACGAAAACGTTTGAAACATATTTTTCTTGTATCTAATGTAATATTTCTCTGTAAAATCCGTAGACACTTTTAATTGCAGACCGGACATTGTCAGTGTTTTGTGGGTCACCGATTATTGTGGGTTACGGACGCTCTTGTGGGTCACGGGCGACTTTGTGCGTCACAGACATTTATACCCCTCCACCAAATTTAATTGTTTTAATATGTGAAGAAAAATAAATATTGGGATACTTCATTTGGGTGTGTGCGGCGATTTAATTGTAAACTCGGACTTTGTGTGTCATCTATACTTATTCTTTGTGTATAAATGCATGAAGGGCGTTCAGTTTTAAATTACACTATCTATACTGAATTAACAAATTACGCATTTCACTGTGCCAAATCAAAGTGTTGATAATGTTAACACGGGATACGCCGTTCTCTTTGCAAATCGATGTTATGACAATATGTATGTATTAGCTATTAACGTAGACTACTTGAGTTAATCATTGTAACTTATATTACACGCATAATGAGGAGTTTAACAAATCAGTTACAATAATTAACTGCAGTATGATTCGCATATAAATACGGTTCTTATTGTAATCGCGACGTCGTCTGGGGGCGCTTCCGATACTATTTATGATGAATTTAAGAATTAGCTGAGATTATTACGTCTATTATATTAATAATTTATTATATATTTGACTGTAGCTAGGAAAGCTATATAATTTTGCTAGGTAGCTACTAACGTCATAAGTCGTCAGGGCACGCCTCCATTTTCCGGGAGAATGAGGCGAGTACGCTAATTATTTTCTCACAATAACCGAGCCATAGTCGACGGCGATTGATTTCATTAAACATTGCCTTAACCAGAAAAGATTCTATGTATTTGAGAACCGTTTTTGGCCACATTGTTATCAGCGAGTAGATGAGAAGAGCAGTTGAATATGATGTATGAAGAAAGTTTGAGATGTTTTTATTTGTGGTGGTTTTTGTGACGAATGAGTTGTTGTGAGTGACGTTCGGTAGGTATTCATGGGTGATACTAAACGCATCTGTCAGTGGTGTAATGTCGGTGACAGTGATGACGTCATTATTATTGGAGTCCATGTCAGCGGTGGCGTAGGTAATGATATCAGCTATATCATATTTGACGATACATGTGTCGGCTGTGTCGTTGTAGTCTATGTCGGTGTCAGTGATGATGATATTATCTGTGGTGGTTTTTATGTCGGTGTTGATGGTAGTGATGTCGGTCGTGTCAGTGTTAGTTGTATTGATGGTGTCAATTTTGTTAGTGGCAATGGTATTAATTATGACAGCGTTGTTGATATCGATATTGACATCATCGTCACTAGTGATACTTGCGATGATAGTGGCGTTAGAGGTAGCGATGGCGATACTGGCGATTCTGCGACTGTCGGTAGTAGTATCGTTGTCTGGGACGATATTTTTGATGTCGGTACTTCTGTTGATTAAGCCGACGTCTGCTGTTCTGCCGACGACGTCGATGTTTGAAGTATTTATGTTGGTGCTGCTGGTTGTTTCAATGCCTGCGATGGTGCTGTCGAAATTGGCAAGGCCGGTGACTGCATCGATATTTGCAGCGATACTGCCTATCTCGATGTCTACGACAGTATTAGCGATGTCGGTCCAGCCGGTGACATTGTCGCTGTTACTTTCGATGCTGGTGACGATGACGGCATTGCCGTTGATGTTATCGATGTCTGCATTCCCATTGGCGATATCAATGTCGGCATTTCCGTTTACGGTATCGATGTCGGCATTGTTGTTAGCGTTATCGATGTCTGCTTCCCCATTGGCGATATCAATATCAGCATTGCCGTTGACGGTATCGATGCCGGCATTGACGTAGAAGGTATAAATGTCGGCATTGCCGTTGACGTTATCGATATCGGCACTGATATTAGCGGTATCGACGTCTGCATTACCATCGCAGATATGAACGTCGGTATTGACGGTGTCGATGTCGGCATCGTTGACGGTAAAGTGTCTGTCGGCAGTAGGGTTGTGGATCACGAGTCGCGGTCACGAGGCGGCGGGCAGCGCGGGCTCGCGGCGGATGTAGAACAGGATGTAGGGCTTGCAGGCCGCCACGGCGCCGGCGTCCGAGGACCGCACCGTCTGGTCGTTGAAGTGGAACCATTGCTCCTCGTTGATCGCGAACGCCGTGTAGTGGCCCGAGCCGGCGCTACATTCAAAAGAAATATTTATTTAAAAAAACTCATGGTAAAGTTATTTTCTTTGCCAGTCAGTTGTCGGAAATAAGGGTTTCACAAGACACGAAGAGTAATATAGAAGATAAAAGTAATATCGATATTTTAAACAATTGTTCTAAAATCTGTCTACCTTCGAATCCTGTCGAGATAAAGTTAATCGAGACAACTGCATTGACTTTCATAGCAAATGTGTCGCCCGACTTTTCCATGTCGACCTTATTACGTGAGAAGTTAGCGGAGTAGAGGAGCTTGGTTTTTGTTGCAAGTTGCAACAGTGTAACATTGTACATTAAAGTGTCGACCTTACGTAAAACATAGTTTAAAATGAAGCGGAGAGTTTAATAGTGTTTTTGTTTGGCCCATTGTCTGTTCACTCCCCTTGGCCTGATTTAAGTTCATTCCCCTCGCTCGTTACATGTGTGTCTAAATTAAAAATAATAGGGGATATTTTGGTAAAAACTGAAATAAAAGGATGAAGGTAATTAAATCAGCACTCTGATACAGATTGCTCCTAGATCTTCTATAGTTTCATAATCCTCACTGGCCCAATGGTCTAGAAGTCAGTGAACCTGATTTCTGTGGAGGTGGTGGGTTCGATTCCGACCCAGATTTAAATGGGCACCCTATATAGATTGGTCTTACCCGGAGCCGTGGTGCACGATGACGGCGGCCAGGTCGTACAGGTTGTTGCCGAGCCCCGAGCGCCGCGTGTCGGGCACGTTGGCCAGCACGAAGCGCGACATGTCCAGCGAGCGCAGCGGGAACGATATGTTGGTGTCCACTTTGGTCCTGACAACACATTATACTCATTTCACTTCTGTTCACTAACAACAAAAATTATATAAATATATCGCAGTTTTAAATGCTATTGACTGTTCTGGTGGATGAGCGGGGTACCCAGTAAACGCAGACCTTCGACGTAGTACAGGGGCCCTTGCAACCTGCAAACCTACTTCGAAATGAATAAAGATTTTTTGATTTTAATTTTTTGATCGCAGTACGTCCGTCGCGTCCGCCGTGCAACCTTACTGACTAGCGACCACCCTGAGGCCGGCCTGAGTCTACCGTCAATAGCGACTTGTCGTGTTCCGGTAGTGCCTGAGAGCCAGGCCACATCTGGTATTGCAAATGTCCATAGATGGCTTACTTACCATCCTATCTTGCCTGCCTATTTGTTGGGTTATACAAAAAAAGTTACATTTTTCTGTTTCCCTCTCGACTTCATATTTCAACTTTACACGTTCCCAATGTCTTCTATGACACTCGCTTTTACCGCTTGAGTTTTATCTCATCACAAAACGAATACATAGTTTATCTACAATTGTGATCTATTAAGTAAAACATTAAACATACAATAGGGCGTACAGAGTATAAAGTGGGCGGATATGATAGAAACCAATAAAATGCGAGTTTCTTAGTTGTAAATAATACGATTTACGAAGTATATATTATTTAAAAATTAAAGCGATATTTTGATAAAAATTATGGCATACTCTGTACATTTCAAAAGTAACTTACCTAAAATAATTATGCCATCGAAATCTCTTAAGGTGTAAACATAGAACATTGGGTAATCTCCGTATCCAAAACTGCTTGGTTGATTTCTGCTTGCATTTACAACTGCTGCAAAAGTATCGTTCTGTGTCTGCTAGTTCTTCCACCTGAAATATTAAAAAGTAAAAACCAAATTTATTATTAAAAAACCAAAAGAAGGTAAGTAGATCGAGAAAGTGTAGCTTGTGGCTTCATATCCTCTGGGCGGTACAGTTTTTTACCGATAGGCCCCCAACTTGCATATGGGCCAAATAGAACAACACACGGACGCTGTCACAAACTTTAAATTGTAAGGATTTATCACGTAATTACAATAATCGACATTATGGACAAAGTGTAGTTGACTTTACAGTGAGGCAAGTGACCCCTAAAGCTTAAAAAAACATTTTCTTTTAATCAAATTGTTGACCGCTTTCAGTAGATATACACTAAAAAAATCGATGAAGAAGTATGGTGTGGGAAGTGAATGTGTAATTTTAGGAATGAGTAAAGGAATGAAGTGGATATGGCGAGGCAGTCTCGTATCGGGACAGTGTGTGTGTACCTATACGAAGCTGGCGAGGTTGTCCTGCGGTGAGAATATGTCCGTGTACGTGTGCGCGCCCGCATCAGCGCGTGTGCGCGTGTGCGTGTGTGTGTGTGCGAGTGCGCGTGTGCGTGAATGTGTGCGCGTGTGTGTACCTGCACGAAGCTGGCGAGGCAGTCGTGCAGCGCGACGGGCTCGTCGTGGCGCGTGTCGGGCAGCTCCAGCGACAGGTCCAGGAAGGGGTCCAGCTTGCGGCTCTGCGCCCCGCACGCCAGGCACCGCACCTGACCGTACACATTTAACTCTAAGTCATCATTTGTTTGTCGTCAACCCATTATTGGCCCACTACTGGGCTCGGGTCTCCTTCCGGAATGAGAAGTGTTAGGTCACTTTAATGATATTTTTTTAATGTATAATTATTAATTAATTACAATTTTTCTAAAAAATGGTTTGAATTCTTCATCCCTTCAATAACTATATCACAAGAACGCAGTAGTAAGCGTTTAAAAATAAAATTGAAGTACCCACCTCACTCTGCAAGGTTCCCCCAAACACAGCTGTGACAATAGAGGCCGAAGGCGCCCGTGGCACAAAACTACTCTCGGCGCGTTCTGGTGGTAACAGCTGCAAGAGTTCTGTATGTAACCTATAAACAATTAGTTCAAATATCAAAAGTAGTAGCGACAGGGTAGAACTCTGTATAGGCCGACAGATAGTACGTAGTGTGGTTTGATGGAGGAAGTAACACCTTTACACAAATATCCAGTATTAAGTTATTCTTGTGTTCTAATGTAAAGATGTGATTGCCAGCTTGCCATCATGGTCATATAAAACTCTTTAAAAAACGAAATCAAGAAAATACCAATTAACAACTAAAAAAACATTTTTATAGATATTCAGGAAGAGAGTCAAATACTACAAATCCTACTTAAATATGTCCATACTTACTTATACTTTAACACGACACCCTTTATATACATGCAGGACACCTGCACTACATGGAATTATTTGTTTATAGATGGGCGGCACTTACCATCAAGTGGATCGCGATCATCAAAATCATTAAAAAAAACAACTAAAATTACTGTGACCACCCACCCCTGTAAATGTTTAGATGGAGTTGCAGCTATCTCACTATGGAATCATTCTGATAGATATGGAAAAGATTCTAGTACCTGTCAAGCATATAACGCAGAAATTCGTGGGCATCTTGTTGTTGATAGCCCCGAAACCTTGGCACCACTTTCCATATCACCAGAAAGAGACATTCGGGCGATATGGCTCCTTTGGAACCACACCCACCAGTGTTCAAATTTATAAGTACCTGAAAATTACATATTTGTAATAATTCATACTCATGTTTATATAAAGTCTAGTCAATGTACACAAAACTATTTAGGAATTTCAAAATTGGGGAAAAAATTAGTTTCCTTCATAATAATTACTATAGATTTGATATTGTTTACCACAATGTTTTAACATCAAAGGTATCAAAATTATAAAAAATGGAACCTCATATTTTACTCTCATCTCGTTGGGTCATCCTGTCATCAATTTCATATTGGAACCTGTCCACAGCTAAGGTGCAGTAAGTGTGGCTGTCGAATACATTTTCTGAAATATTGACTTATCACTTACCTTTCTAAGTTCTTCTGCCATAACCACATCATGTACTTCTTGTCTTGTGTAACTGCGAGAGTGGTATACCTTCCGCCCATTGGTTTTCGTCTCCAACGATGGCAGCTGGCTAAAGTAGCAACTGAATTCCTGTATATTATTTAAACTTTGCAACACTGCATTCATGAAGCATGTGTTACCTAAATTTTTTAACCCTACGATTTTCTTGTCCCGCTGACTTTTTCCATTGCAAGGGGATACTTTCTTCTCTTTACTTTTCGACGGTTGAGGAACATTCTCCGTTGAACTGCTGTCTTCTGAATGAGATCGTTTTCGAGAGCGCAGCCGTAAACTACGCACAGGTTCTTCGAGTGACTGAAATTACGAAAGTACATAAGTATTTGAACCCAATACAATACAACTTTCGGACGAACAAATCGTGACTTTGAAGCAGCTTAACATATTTTGTAATGTGATAGAGTAGCTTAGCCTAGATTAATAGTGATTTTATTTCATAATTAATTGAAGTGAGTAACAAACATCCAGACAAGTTAGTAAAGTAAATTGTAACAGAAATATTACTTAAGTAGATCACAGACACATTACTATTGAGGCAGAATTGATGTCAAAAATGTCACATTTTATCATTTATTGTTCAACAAAACTAGCAAACTAGCCCATATACCTCATAATACTAAATTATAAAATGTAAATCAAATTAAAATATATGCATTACAATACATATTCAAATTAAATTGATTCTATATAAATAACCCTCAATAATAAATATTAACTCTCACCTTAGAACTTTTCGGTTTTGCTTCACTTGATTCAGGAATATCTGTAAATGCAGGTATATCACTATAAGAGCTAGAGCATGGTATTTCGTCTGCTTCTCCGACTTCCTCGCCATTCTCTGGAGCTACAAGTTCCGGAGATGAAGTAGGCTTGTCATTTTGTAGGGATGTACTTGACATAGGACTGTTACGACCTTCACTTACACCATCTTGGTCTTTATTGAGATCTTCATTTGGCTCTGTGTTGCTGTTTGCATCACCATTGTTGTCATGTT
>DWNK01000901.1:0-10329 GCA_018250315.1 Hyalothyrus neleus pemphigargyra | reverse complement strand
TTGTAAACCTAAATTTACAATATTGATGTTTAAAATGCAAGAGAAGATTTCTCCGGAAGGGGAGATGATAAGCTGCAAGAGGAGATGATATTTATAAATCGGGATAACCACTCTGACTTTTTATATATTTTTAAAATTTCTACATAATTATCTTCACTGCTATTTTGTGTAGAAAAATATCGCGAGATATTTATGAAGCAAATTATTAAAATGAGGTATTGTGCGAATATATACGTCTTCAAAACATTGATTGATGATTCTTATGAATATTCATTTAATGTCCATTACTTCTAATTGACCATAGAAATGGCGTTCTCTTCTCGTAAGTAAGTATCTATCTCGTAAATTTTACGTCAAATGAGGTATTTTCGAACTTTCTTAGTCATCGTGCATCATCATATACTAAAGCAAATATGAATAAATCACTCCGTTTACGACTTAGCGTCCCATCGATAAGACCACTTTCACTATCAAAACGTGCTCACTTTCATTCGGACTTGTGTATAATATTACAAGGCATCTGTCGCGTTCATGAATTAAATAATCATTTAATTACTGAATATTTGCTTAATAGAAGCACCCAGCCAGCTCACGTAGATCGCATACGATCTTCAAAGTTAAGGAAGAATGGAGTGAAGAAGTATGGAGACCACGTATGACCGCGCTCACAATTAGAGTGCTAAGTTACGGAATAAAAGTTTTCAATACGAAATTCGCTTTACATTCATAAGTAACCACAACATTTTGGCGGGCTCGTCCTGGATTTGAACACGGGATCTCTCACAATTGCTTATTGAATAGTATAGGTTTTTCCTAATCGTGGAGGAAGACCCGAGGCTAACCGTGGCACATAATGTTTGCAGCTATTTGCATAGTCACATAGTTGAAACTGTAAAATGTATAAAACTAATTTACTACTCCTATCCTACCAAATATTATAAATGCGAATGAGAGTTTGTTATGCAAGAAATTTTGTAGAAACATTGTGAGGGGTACAGAAAATGACATATATTCTACTCAGAAAAAATACTGTTCCCGAGAAAGAAATACTTGTTATATGGATCCTTTCGAGGCGAGTATCATAAAAAGCTAGTAGATTCATAGACAAGAGTGAGAGACTACAAGCTTGACGTATTCATGAGTTAGTGACCTAAGTGCTTAATCAAATATGGCCGTCTTAAGTGAATAATACCTTGTTTAAATTACATTAATAAATTGCAACTTCAAGGCCGTCATTTCGCCGGCACGCCCTCAATCTCGTATCAATGTCCATCTACGAATCTTACTTTTTCTCATCGCACCGCACGCGATAGTTCGGAATGCGTTGCAATCGCTTTCGCCGGCCACTGACCAACCCCGATGCCATGTGGAGCGGTGACGTGGTTGATGTAACGTTCTGATTGTCTTGGGTTTGAGCAATTGCCCCACAATCGTTATATATATGAGTGCAACTAGAACGTGCGCTTCGAGTTAAACGGCCCGTAATTGAGCTATTAGCAAGTTCAGTGGTTGAGATTTGGTCTTCTAATCCTAGAATACAAGTTCATATAAGCATCTTAAATTTTTTGATATCGACTTTATTTGCTCCAGCGATGAAGAAAACCGTAGAATTTATTGTTGAAAAAACTATCATGGGGAAACCTATTCCAAATATTGTTATTAAATCTCTCGTGCATCTCCACAAAATCCACACATGGTCAGCGTGGGAGTCGTCTTTCCCATTCTTAGAGTCATCACAGAATGGAAGGTGACTTTACCAAAATTTATTCTCTACCCAAGCGCAGCAGTAAAATATTTACATTTCACACCCATAGATCCACAAGGACAATGTCGTGGGTACCATAGACAAGTACACAAATTCAGACCTAGCTAACCTCATCACTTATTTCCGACTTTCCGAATATAGACATAAGATTGAGCGACCGGGAATTGAACCCGAGCCCACTGTTGAAGAGCCCCGGGTTGATAATAAATAGAGCTACAAGTAGAGTTGGTTAATCGCTCTATTGTAGAGCAATGATGGCAATGATAAGTAGAGGTTGCAAGTTACTTGTCTTTAACCGTGTCACCCAATGGATGGTATTTGAAATTGGCTGGTATGGCGCATCAGAGTGAATAATTACACATTTTGCAAACTTAATAGCATATACGAGTATACGTCGGTAGGAAGGGTTCCAATTTAGTCCTGAACGGTGGCAATATTTACGTAATAAGTTACTTAGTACTCTTGTCAAGTTATGCACTAATTAAGCTGCAACATTTTGACTGCCCCGTAAGCCTAGTGGTTTGTAACCGCTCGGCCGCAGGTTTTGGGTTAGAGTCGCAGGTTTAAGGGTAGAAATCGAGTATTATCGATCGAATATAATTTTTACCTTTTCGCTTATCAAGCATGCTTTTCAAAGCAAGTAGGTAAAATTATATTATAACAAAGAGTGCAAATAAAATCGGAAAGATTTCAAAGTTGCATGGTCTCTGACTTTTTCGGCTATAGGTGTTCTTATTTTCTTATCGAAATCAGGTATTTGTACTGGACTAAGCTTCGTAAGCTTCATTTATTCATTTATTTTTATTACAATATATTATTAGTTTACAATATGATAGCTATTGCCTATAAAAATACAATTTTTTCAATCCTAAACCTACAAGTACAATAGTATATCGTTTAATAGGCATTTAATAATAACAAAAATAATTAAACTGTAAAAACTTTAGGCTTCCGTTAAGCTTTAAGTGTCTGTTATTCAGTTTAATTTGGCGATTTCAAAAAGAACAATCTAGAATCATTAAGCTAAAGTTCGATCGCCTTGAAGTACGGTTTACAACCAACTTTACTTTCTCCAGTTTCTGTGCTCGGTCGCGAGACGTAATTATGACGAGGCTGAAATATGAGTGTACCTGCTTATACTTATTGGTGTATATAGAAAATGCCTGGGTTTTTATCCAAATGTTATCTTTTATGTTTGAGGAGGAGCAAACGAGCGTGCGTGCTGTTACGTAGTCATTATGGACCTTCAGATCAAACTAGATTCAAATAGTCGATTGTACATTGCTCTACCTACCTACGACGGACAGATAAAACTCAAGCCTCGTGTGAATGCGAGCAAAACACTTCTGTAACTATATTACAAGAATTCGTTACGGATTAGATGAAAAAAATTTGTAGTCTATACAACACTTTTACATGTAGGTGTATATGTACACTTCACTAAAGTCTCAATAACTAAGTGATTTCGAAAGTACTTACTTATTTTATAGTTTAGGAGCCAACTGTTAGTAGAAAGCAAGCACTTCCGCAAGAAATAAAATATAATAAATATATGAAAAAATAATCATGATCAACTCTAAAAAGATACGGCAATTAGTGATTAACAAATAAAATTCCGACTTAATAAGATTTTTCAGAGTGTGTATTTTTATGCATTATATACATAACACTGAATCCTAATGCAGCGCTATGAGTATAAACAATATTATTAATCTAAAAGCCTGTAGTCTACTTTACCTATTTTAAGATTTGACCAACGTTTAATGTCGACTTATCTTCCAAACAGACATTCTTTGTTTAAGGGTTACAAATGACTTCCACTGGTTTCTTTAACTTACAAAGCTTAAACACGTGCCATATTTGTTTTTACTGAGCTCATTGTAAAGTGTATGACTAATTAAGCACTGTCAGTTGGTTAGTAGACACTTTTGTTAGTAACTATTGACATAACTAGTACAGTTATACTAACGTAAGCCTATTTGGCTAATCGTATGGTCAGAACGTGAACGATTTATGAAATAACTTGTTTTTGTAGTATGGCGAAAAAAATTTGGTATAGTGTAAATAAATATAGCTTTTTGTACAATAGATGTAATGACTATTCCTATGTTTGTTACGCAAGGACATCCAAAATGTATGTATGTATAGGCTACATTATGCAGACAAATATACGTCCTAACGTAGGTTGTTAGGACGTATACTTTTATACCTGTATTATTTATACACAGCATAATGTCTAATAATCCAGACAAAAGAACTCGGTAGTATAATTTTAAGAAAGTTAGGTAACAATTATTACCCTTCCTAAGTAAATCACAAGAAGTACTAAGCTTTGACTTTTCCTTACTTTGAATTCCTTCAAATTAGAAAATAACGACCGCTCAACTGAGTGCCTACTATAGCCTTTGTGAGTAAACTAAGGTCTTTAATAAAAGAGTATTAGAATCATTGTATCTTATAAGAAGCCGAAAGATTTCATTTATGTTCCAAGTATAATCCTTTTTGTGGGAAAATCTGTCATGAAATCCCTTTCATTGCGAGGGCGGTTGCCGGGTCTACCGGTTAAAAGCCTACAATATTCTCTACACCTTATTGTCGAAACTACAGGTTTTTAATAATCATTTTGCATAAACTCATCCTAAGTTATTATTCACAAGGTCAATGTACGATGCGCTGCAAATAAGCCGAGCCCAGCAGTGGGACATAGATGATGATGCAGATGACGATGATGAATACAATTGTTTTATTTTATTGTATACAATTATTGCAAGACGAAATCACTATAAAAGTAAACAAGACAGCAGTAGAGTCAGTACTTCTTGTACCATACATCAATTTCTATTCCAGTAAGTTTTATTCTATAATCAAAAGGGATGATCCGGTATTCATCCAGCATAGCTAACAGGCCACATCACGAAGAAGAATCATATCTTCTTCGAGGTTTTAAGCCGGGCTGTTAGTACCAAACACAGTATCAAGATTATACGTTGATATTTTGCATATTACCCATCCTCAATCCATGTATTATTACAACAGCTGTCACGATAAACGTAATTAAGTAATTACGTGTTCCGTGACGATTGTGTGACAATGCTAATGACCGTAATTTCATATACGCACTTCAGCTGCAGCCTGCAGCATTCACGCAATTTTGAAACAAATCACACTTAATTTACGATTTAAAATCCAATAAAGATTTAGACATCAAGTGTTGTTAGATGTTGTCGTCAAAGTGGGAAATGATAGGGCTGTAAAAACATTTTTTTAGTAAGAAATAGATTTAAAAAGAATGACATTCACCTCATGTTAAATATTCGAGTGCTCATCGGCAATTCTGGTCCCCTATAAATTCGCGATCTATGATAACTACCTTATTTACCTGTATACGAGACAGAACTACTCTTATATATTGAAATAATCAATTTCCTCTTCGAGTCATTTATCATTGTATATCTAAAACTAATTTATCTTTCCTTTCCGCTATTCTAATCTAATCTCCTTTTCGGAAGATCTAAAACTTCCTCTCAACCCTAATAACACCAACACACCTTGGCCGAAATTGAACACATGCAAGCAGTCGGATAAAACAATAAATACTTTAGAAGATGATAACATCCGCCACCTTGGATCTGATCTGGGTTTAATAAACAAAATATGCAATTAATCACAATTTCAATAGCGTAACCTTAATATGATTACTTGCCCTGTTATTGTTAAAATATATTTTAATGCAGTAACTAATTCTCAGTTACTCGAATTAACGGAAAAATCCACGATTCCATTCACGCTGCCTTAGTTCAAAAGACTTCAACGCATTTAAGAAATCGGAGATATATTTACCTCGCGACTATTCTGTTTAAACAAACAGAACACAAACAGAAAAAAATTTGTTCAATTAATCTCTCTCAGATTCAACCTAAATATTCAGAAGCTTTGGTACCTAGCCCATAGTTTGTGAAATATAAAATCAGTCAATTATTAAAAGATGGCATGATGATAGAAGCACGGACTTTTTGCTGTTCCTCTAATAGGCAAGCAAAATTAAATGAGTGAATCTACTAAAATATATTTTTATCATCATAAATGTAGAACGTTTAAACTTAGTCAGAGATCTCGCTTCTCGTTTCTCGTTTGTCGTTCATTGTTAAACAAGTTAAATAAGCCGACCTCTCGATCTCACCTCTTACTTCTTATCCGAATCTAAATTAGCGCTAAACTCCGATATCGATCTTCGCTATTTATTTTATTATTTTGCATCCTTCACTTGTGCTAAAACACGTTACGCTAAATGCAGTACCGCTTAGATAATTATGCAATATTTCGAATCTGGGCCATAAGGATTTATAAAGAATATTCTTTGTGTAAGATTATAGAACTGTATTCATCACCTGTATCGCCTCATCTGATTTACATTTAGTTTCTTAAAGTTTCTTGCAAAGAGCTGCCACGATTCAGGATTAAACAGAATTGTAAAAGTTATATGAAAGTGTGCCTTTTGTCCATTGGCTTTGTATCTTAAAAAAATGAGAGCTTTATTCACTCTAACCACCATTCTAATCTGGTTGGGGGTGCCTGTCAGCATCCTCGAAGCCTGTTGGTTCTCAAAACGTTGCTGCTGAATAAATAAAAGATTAAAAATATCCCTATCCTCACTAAGTAATGTTCTCATTCTTAAACATACACTCACAACTTGTTACATGAGTCTTGTACTTTGGTTTAGGTCGTTACCTAAATCACGATATTAACCATTTTGTAATCTGTATTATAAACTTATTTAGATCAATACATTTTATGGAATGTTCAGATGAAAGATAAAACGATAAGGAGTGGTATCTGTGGGCGAATTGAAGACATTGCCATCAATACCCGGCACCGAAATGAATTATTCAATAGATTCCATTTCAATGTCGCATATTAAATGAGTACAATCATACAGTAAGCGCTGCCGTAACAATATTCATGCACTTGTTACAGTAACTCCCACATGATACATGTCAAGGAAGATGGTATCCTAATGATATAACTTTTACGATATACGATCGCTCCATATGTAATAGAGTCGCCAACCATACCCACAGAGATTAAAAAATCGATTTAAAAGCTTTTTTCAATTAAATTACCTGACTGGGAATTGATCCCAAGAGCCTTTAATCCTTAGGCTTATTGATCCTTAAGCTATGCGAATCGTTTTTTAATACAGTATGTTCATCAGTCCTGTTCTTTTTCGGACAAAAATAATATAACAATGCTACAGTAACTCTTTTCTGTTGTAGAAAGCGACTAAACAAAGTCTTCTGGAATCCGTGGCGGTAGGATTGAGAGCTTTAATCGTACCATCGAAGGGCACTGGGAAAGACCTCAACTGATCTGAAAGAGCAAATGTTAGGGAGAAGCGTCGTGGGACCAACCATGTCTTCTGCAATCGTTGATGAGGCTGCCGAGATGGATTGCAGTGGGTGGAAATCCCACATAACACTCCTAAAATACCGTATCCTTGAAAGACTAGCCTCTTTAAATAAGAAAAAAGTACACCAGTCCTCCAAACTTGATAACTCGATAATAAATCGTAACAATAGAGAAACATGAAGTCAATGGAGCTATTAATGTCTAACATTGATGCACTTCCCCTGCATTGTGCGCTACATATCGAATTAACATACAAAGCATTATGGTTGTTAGACACTATTGTTGTTTAGATCGCTACGTCGAAACCTGCGCGCTAATCTTCGCGTATTGTATGCAGGGTCAAAACACTCTTGCGCCTAGTCCGAATATTAATTGTAATGTTCTATATGTAAATATCTCTGCTCAATTTTCGAGGAGGTGGTAATCTCAGATGAATTTAAATGTACTTCCTGGATCTGAGCCTTTGTGTGCCTGTGTCCATGGCACTCGCGACTTAGATTATTCTAGTGTGGTACTATTAGTGTTATTGCTTTATCTTTTATTTGTAGATTTTAGGGATCCGCACTTATTTCTACCTTATAACAACAATGTAATTAGGGATTCCAATCCGGCGTCATTTTCAATCCGGCTGTATTATTATGGATCCTGTCCAATTAATCAAATCAGATCAATCCAAAACTATCATATTGCTTAGCTCAAGTCTCCTCTTAGAATGAAGAATGAGAAGGACTAACACGCTGGCCAAGTGTAGATTGGTAGATTACACTCACCTAAGAGAACATTTTTAGAAAACTCGCAGGTATGTAGGTGATGTGAGGATAATATTATTATTATTCCTAATACAATTAGTGGATAATACGCACTGAGTTACGTGCATGAGATTCAACCCTGGATCGCATGGAAGCACATTTTTCAACCACTAGGCTGTAAAAAAAGTGTAAAAAATTTTCTACATGAACTTCCCCTACTATTAAACTACGACTAATATTAAAGACTAAGTATGGGTTGTTGTATTTTTTTATTATACGGTTACTCTTTCTCAGAGAGACAAGTCCTCTAGCCTCGGCACTCACGGCCGACAATCCCACCATATGGCGTCATGTCATGCGCCGCGTGCGCGTGGGCCCAGAAGTCTTCCGAGAAGCTTCCAGGAACAATGTGCAAGCAGTCACGTTTGCTGTATCGAGATTTATAATGCACGGTTCAGTCCTGACCATCTATTCAATAGAAACAATTAATAGTAGGTACTTTTATGCTGGACCTATACGAACATTTTATTTATATTTATCTATGCAAGTAAGATTAGTTAGATTTCGTAGGATCACTCCTATAAGCCAAAAGCCAAACAAAGAGGCAGGCGAGATACCTGATGGTAAGTAGTCATCGCCGCCTATGAACATTTGCAACTCCAGAGGAGTCGCCAATGCTACGCCGGCTTTTAAGGGCAAGGGGATGTGATGTGATAAGAAGGATGAGAAGAGTGGGAAGAGGGGCTCTGGCTCTAAGGCGCAATACCGGAACACGACAAGTCGCTATTAACGGTAGACTCCGGTCTGAGGGTTGTCGCTAGCCAGTCGGGTCACACCTTAACACCATTACAGGAGCTTTAGGAGGATATTTAGGAGCTTGTTTGCGCTTCTCGAAAAAACTTCATTATGGGAATATCTCAGGATCTTCCCACGTTGCATGTTCGCAATAGAATACGCGCGAACTTCTTTCTTAAATAGCTGTATTTTAAAATATATACCTGTCGAATTCAAAACTTTACCGTAAGTATAACTAGTCATCCTATCAAAATCTCTCGATTATAGGGTTTAATATTTGCAGTAGAGCTAATTGGGCTGATTGCTTGTGATAACCACAAGGCAATATTCATTGGACATTTAAATTAAAATGTACGTTCGTGGCTTCCAACGTAGCGCACAGTTTTGTATATGTGTTGATTCAGATGGTTTCAGTTTATTTAAGATGTATGTACATTTCTAGATATTTGTTTCGAGTCATATATATAGCTCATAAACTTATTATATTATGTATTAAGTTAAGTTAAATAGTTAGTAATTATATATTTAATAGTAAAAGCGCGTGTACATCTGAGAACACACGCTAGATGTGGTGATAATGACAAAGAGAAATGAACCAACCAATCGCTGGTGGTAAGCTCCTATCGTGTGAGCTGACTGGCGAGCGACCACCCTCAGACCGGAGTCTACCGTCAATAGCGACTTGGGTGTTCCGGTCGTGCGCCTGAGAGCCAGAGTCCCTCTTCCCATCCTTTCCATCCCATACCATCACTTTTCCCTTTAATGCCGGCGAGCATTGGCGACTCCTCTGGCGTTGCAAATGTTCATAGGCGGTGAAGACTACTTACATCAGGGATCTCGCCTCTTCGTTTGGTTCATAAAAAAAAATACACACTACTATAATAAAACTGTAACGAAAATTTTGTCTTTGTCTTTTATAACAAGAAATAATAATATAAATATAAAATAATTTTAAAAATTCAAGGGAATTGTTGCATAATCGTATCCACGCGTTTGACATTTGATTTTACTTGTCACATTGACACATTGTTGTCTGTTTATTGAGTAAATGGTATTTCGTTAATTAACTATAAAGTTTATGAACTCCATCTTTATAAACTCTCGTTTATAAACTCTGTATCAGGTGTAATAAATGCAAAATAATTTAAAAAAACAGTAGAACCTTTAAAAAATCTATAGTTGACTTATCATTCCTATACCGGGAATCGAACCCGAGCCTCCTGGGTGAGAGCCAGGTATCCTAGCCACTAGACCATATCGAATAATATTACATGTGTGAATTTCTCCTTCACGTTGAAAAGGTTATCAATTTTACTTTTAAACAATAGTTTCATTATACTAGACGTTAAATTATGTTAACGTTAAACTGGCCCGGGGATGTAGTTCCAATAATATTACCATTTTCTATTTCTGTAGTGTAATTACCAACCGTCGTGTTTACAACTTCAAAAATCCCGATTACCCTATACAAACTTTGACCCCCATTGTTACCTTACTCCTAGAGAATATAATTCCAAAAATGTTGAATCAACATTTTTAATTATTATCAATGTACTGATTTTAGCGGTCCGTACCCAAAGGATGCCAACGGAACCCCATTATTAGGGTTCCGTT
>DWNK01000900.1:0-10330 GCA_018250315.1 Hyalothyrus neleus pemphigargyra | reverse complement strand
AAGGTGCCAAAGGATTGCAGCTGGGTCCGGAACCATTCTGTCCTATCTCCCAAAGCACTATCCGTTACAGGCTCCAAAAGCAGTGCATGGATGAGGCTAATAGCTCATGGGCTATAGACCTGGTCAAAGCCACTCCAAGGCACTGATTAAAGGCTATGAAGTGACGAAAAATATGCATGCAGCCACAGCCATACAGGCCACAGCCACACACAGGCATAAATAGCCACAGGAGTATTTCGTAGATGCCATGAGGCAGCGACTTAACAGATTAGCTACATCCTTTTGTGTTCTTTTCATTGCACAATAAAAGATAAAAAAAGAGTAAACCAATGAAGGATAATCCAAGGACGTTCCATTTAAAGACGAGATAGATGATGCGATGTTCCTGAGGACTAAGTTGAAACAATTGATGGTATAGGGGAATTACCATCAATTGTTTCAGCTTGTATAACTAAACAAGTGCGTCTTACAGTAAAACACCGCTAATTTAATAAAAAAAATAATATGAAATATGACTGTTTATGAATTCCAAGTCCGTCCACCAACTGAAAAGGGTTCGTTACACAAACAGTACAGCATACTGCGTCGCTATGCTCGGCGCGTCCTGCATCTTGCTCTGCGTGGCCGGTAACTTGTTTATCATTGTCGCCCACAACTACAACAACATTACCTACATCACATCCTTTACCTATAGTTACTTTAACTTATTATTCTTCTTTCTAAATGTTAACGATGTTAACAATTCATTTTATTATCAACTTTTCTATTTCTATTTATTTAACCTTTTCATCATTGTTGCCCACTACAACTACAACAACATCAATGACATCTTTATTTGCGGTAAAAGTGATTGCACTAGTTATTCTTTTTTCTTAAAGTTATTTTATAATTGTATATTATCCTTTTATTGTTGAACTTGTTCCTTTAGTATACTGGGACCAAGCATAAAAAGGGATGATAATAATATTTACTTATGTATGAGCCCAACGAAGAGGAAGGCGAGCTAACTGATGGTAAATAGTCACCACAGCCTTACATAGGCGATAGTCACCAACGCCTGTCATAGACGGTGGTGACAATTGCAACACTAGAGGAGTCGTCAATGCTACGTCGGCCTAATAATGTGATGTGATGGGAAGGATGGGAAGAATAGAAATAAGGGAGAATCTGGCTCTGAAGGGGCAATACTGGAACACGTCAAAACTCTATTGACAATAGACTCCAAACTGAGGGTGGTCTTTGGGCAGTCAGGTCCAGGACCAGCAAATCTAATATAACTAATAATCTGATTAAACTTGACCTCTGTTGGTTGGTTTCTTTGAACTGCTTTGAACTCATCAAGCAGTATTCAAGGTTTCTATTGTTTGTTACTCCTCTTCAATTTTCATAGATAAACTAAAACTTATAAAAAATTGAAACCAATTTACAGTTGCTTTATCTCACCAAGCCATCTTTACATACCTCAAACCATGGGATCCGTTCCGCCGATCTAATATGGAATGTGAAATGTGTAACAACGGTAATTGTCTGACTACAAATGAAGCAAGATGTGAATATTACGCTGAAGCTAGTAAGGTCGTGTGTGATGATGAAGATGAAGATATACAGAATACTAATGAAAGAAGTAAAGATATTCGTAGAGACAAAGATGAAGAAAAACAGCATTTAGATGATAAAATAGACTTCATGTTATTTGAACTGGTCGATACAGGTAAGTTGATTAACTTAGTAGTTACTAGTTATATGCCATAATACTGAATTGTGAAATTAAGAAAAAAATCGGAATGGTGTGGAAAGAAGCAATAAACACGACGATCACAAGGAACTGTTGACCTGTTTGAACATTTTACATCGAGTTACAGTAACAAGCTGGTTGATAAGCTTCAATAATTATACGGTATCGTTTGTTTGATTTAAAAACATCCGACAGTTTGTGTGTCTAACCGGTGTGTTTACATCTATCCTGCAGAGAGATGGAGTATGTCCAGGTCTTTTTCGAAAGTAACGGAATCGCAGCCAATTGAAGTAATTAAAAACTGCTTATATATTTACAGCTTCGTCGGCAGCAATGTTTAAGAGTTGTGTACCTTTCATATCGCAGCATACTGATTGTACAAAAGGTAATATTTACTGAAAATACTATTTATATGTATGTTTCCACTCTTTACATACTATACTCGTAGTATCTTTCTTATATGTTTGTAATTTCACTTTATTGTTATTTGAAAATAACTAAATCCCTAATTTTATTAATTGTAAAGTACTAAAACTCCAAGTAATATAATGGAAATCTAAAAATGTCTAAAATTTACTCATCTCCTGTTACTTTCAGAAAACATCTGCATAGACTGTATATTCTGTACCTGTAATGAGGAAGGCCTTTGGATATGTAATAAGAAACAACAGTGTAGACCTGTACCGCAGGTTAATATAGACCATAGAGTGATTGGCATCGCTGTGGACAGTGTAAATAGAAGTAAGCATAAACCTACTGTTCGGTTACAATAATCTTTTGTAAATATATCTATTCCACATGCTATAATAACATATCTAAATTATTTAAAAATATCTTCTCTGCAGAAGGAAAATCTCAAAGCATGAGAGATAAGCGATCAGTTAAAATAATTGAAAATATAATGAATAAAGAAAACAAATTAACATACAAAGATATATCGAAATGGCTGTATGGGGTAGATCCTTTTAAATTGAATTCTAAAGTAAAAACTATCGGTACTGAAGAAGTTCTTGACTACCTAAATGGCAATACAATAATAGGTGACGGATACAGTAATAACATTATTGACGAAAATTCTTTATCAACATACACCAATAACGGTAAGCAACAAATTAAAGTTAACAGAATTTAACAATAATTGAGAAGATAATACTTAACAGTGGTATAAAAGTCACTTCTTATTTTCAGGGTCCATTTACACTACTGAATCCGTAAACTCAGGTACAAATATTGTTGATTTATTAGAATTTAATGATATTCTTAAAAGCTGGGCAATTGATGGTATGAGAACTGAAAAACTCGGAGAACTCGTAAAGACAACTAAATTACAACCCAAGCATACCTACAAAGGATCCAATGAAAAATATTTACCAGAATATGATCCTATTCGTTTAGTAAAACGAGAAACATCTAAGATAATAAAAAATAATAAAATTCCAGTAAAATTTGTGACCATTAAAGAAAATGTTACAAATATGCAAGTCATTAAAGATGCCCTAAACGGATTAAATAAAATTATTAGTAAAAAACAAAGGGAACTAAGAGATTTATTTCATATCAAGTATAATTTAGTAACGATCTCAAAATCACACAATATTACAATTGATCTCAATACGACTAATATTCATAACAATTATGATAACCATCAAATTTCCATTTACAAAATCGGCGAATATGAAAAATGCATAACTAAATTAAAACATGATATTCATAATGCAATAGAAAACATTATCGAAACGGAAATGTTACGCAATTCAACCAATATTTCTACGGATTTAAAAACATTACTGACCCTAATAAAAAAATATATGTTGCATAAACCTGATGTAAAGTATAAAACAGTAGAGAATATTCTATCATCTTACGAGAGTGAACAGAATTCACGACGACATATGGAGCTAGATGGCAATTATGAAATAATTAACCCTTTATTATGTATTAGGAGAATTTTGGTAGAAATAAATAAAGTCCCAACAAATCCCCTTAGTATGCTTTCTCACCAAGTTCGCAAAATTTTAAAAAGAGTCATATTACAATTATACTTTGACGATTTTGCTATTATTGATCTTATTGTTCATGAAACCCACTACGATTTTAACAGCTACTTAGAAAATATAGGAAACACATGGAATAATATGATGCAAAATATTGAAGACAGTAACGCTTCAGATAAGTTGTATAAAATAAAATTATTGCACATAACATTAAAAACAGACATCAGCAAAATAGAAGATATGATTTTTGTACTAGACTTTGCTCGAAATAGACGTATGACTATAGCTAATGGTGTAACAATAGAAAAATCTATTTTGAAAATAAAAAACAATTTAAAGCGAATACATAATAAGGTCCAACAAATAATAAAACTACAAGACATCAAAAATATTAGAACAGCTCCAAATGTTGCAAATAAGAAATCAGATAAGAAGTTATCTATGATGCAAAAACTAAAAAAGATGTTTCAGAACTCAAGAAACGATATTAAAAATATGTTAAAGAAAAGATTGCCAAAATCTGAAATTATAAAACAGATAGCAAAAAAGAAGCTCAATGACTTAGAACAACAAAAAATGTTAGAATATCAAGAAACGATGAAACAATGGCAAAAGAAAATGAACATAGAATCTGGGAGAAAAAAGAGATCTGCTTGGGAGTTTCGAAAGTTGGTAAATCGATTAAAGAGTATTATTCCAGGTCACCTGAAAAGAAGACTCGAGCCAGCAATACATTCCAAAAAGAAGGGCAGTGACACAAAATTTGGTAATACGCATGGTAAATAATAAACAATTTAATGTTACCGTTACCATAAACTTATGGAATTTGCTACCATGTTAAATACCTAATACATAATTCAAATAACAACAATAAATTATTATTTAACAATAGTTATTCAATAAATAATTTCTGACAATCTTTCGCATTAAATATTTTTGTCAATTTGTCAGTGTTGCTTTACAAACAGGAAAGAACCCTAAGAACAAGGTGCGAGTCTCGTGACAGTGAGCTCACATTAAACAGTACCATGATGACCGGTATGATGATATGATATGCCGGGAAGTAAGGGAACAGGGAATTTGGCTCTCATGGAGACTATTGGAACACGAAAATTCGCTATTAACAGTAGACTCCGGCCTGAGGGTGGTCGCTAGTTAGTCAGGTCACATGGTGTGACCTTACCACCAGTATCATCATATCTCAATATTTTAGGTTAAAAAAGTAACATTGTAATTTTTAAAACAATTCAATATGTGGTGATCTTGGACCATAAAGTCCCATTCTTCTTTTATATTTTATAAATACAGGTAATACAAAGAAATAAATTTAAATTAAATTAATTTACTGTATCTTACGATAACGTAAGACAGTAAATTAATCTTCAGTGATTATTTTTGAATTTATTTTACATCATTCTTTCGAAATTCATCTTCATCGTTTCATACGTCAACTTTCAAAATTTAAAGTAATACGCACAATAATTTGTTACTTTTCAGGTCGTTAACGGAAACAAACAAAGATTCCTACTGTGAGAACATCGGCTGTCACACAAAGATCAAATTATCATAACACCTTCATTGGATAAATATTTGATCTCTGCTTTGATGTATAGTGTCTTCTTTTAACTCATAATTATGATATCAATATCAATAAGTAATATCAATAAGTAGTTATCAATAAGTATTTTGCAACACTAAGCCATTCTCGTTGGCTATCGTAGGCCATCGACAACTTACTTGACGATGTTCTGTTTTGGAGAAAACATGTGTTAGTGCGTATGATCGTGTACACCTTTTGGGATTCTCATTTTAATCTTATTTATCCACAAATCTGCATAATTTTTATTTATCCTTTTGACTGTACTTTTGGCGACAAACTATCAGTAAAAAACAAAAATACTTAGTAGGGGGAAACGGGAAAAACCCTCCGTTCTTCGATCGGAAAAAAAGATATAACCATTTATGATCACTAATGCATAATTTTTTTATGGAAACAGGGATTCAGGGAAGCTATATTAGTTGTACACCAGAATGTTGCATCCTACAAATCTTTATTTTATATTATTTTTTGCTAGTTTAGTCCCACAATCAGGTTTAGTGCCACCATCTGGTACAATAAAATATATGTCTAAAATAAAAAAAAAACCAATTCGAAAATGTATATACGTATTTCTAAGTACAAAAGTAACAAAAATAAAAATATTCTAAATTTAACTGTCTTCATTATTTTAGCTCCTTACTCCATATTTGCTTCAAAAAGTAATCCTGCAGCAATGTTTTAATTTTATTTGGATCTTCAACTTTCATTAATGGCTCCTTAAAAGCTAACTTGGGTTCACTAGATTCTACTCTTTTAGTGTTGCCAGGAATTTGGTATTCTGAAACATTATTCACTCATTAACGAGAATATGAGTAGACAGATACAAGTAATTAGTGATCGCCTATTAGATAAAATCCGACCATAACACATACACCCACCACCCAAACGTATAAGAAGTCTATGGTTTTAAAAGGGTAAATCTGGTAAAACTCAGTGTGTCACCACAGCGCTATGATGAAGATACCGAATTGGATTTTCGGTGATGCGGATTATAATGAATTTACATAAATAATAAGTTGACAAGATTTTCCTGGATTTGGTCGTCTGCGTAATAAAGGATAAAATAGAAATAGACAAATTGTAAGGAGTTATATCACAATTATACTTCACATTACTTCAACAATGGCTTACAGCCACCTTAATCAGAGCGATATTGTCTTTTGTTTTGTCGACTTTATTTGCAATAATAATTAGAAATTTCACAATAATCACTTACGTACTTATTTAGTTTTATTGTGAACATAGGCACATAATGAGATACGACAAATAATGAGTGTTTTTGTCATTAAAACGGATCACGCGTCAGCGACACTATGCATAAGCTCGCTTATCAAATAAAATAAAATAAAATATGAATACCTGTAAATATGTTGTGTTTGTTACTTGGGTCTCCTTGTTTATTTGCCACAAATATTTTAAATAATTCTTTTGCTAAAGCAATATTTCCACTCTCTATATGAAATATGATCCGCTTAGCTATGTCATAATTAGTGTCTGAATTCAAATCAGTCTCAGTATCTTCTTTTGTTCTAATGTAAAGTTTTAAACGATTAATTATCAACTGAGTTAAAATTTGATTTCTTCTTAATCTGAAGTTATTGTTTTCTTTAAAATCGTAATATATTTTGGGTAGAATATTTGGCAACTTTAAACGTGACCTAGCTTCGTTGAACGTTGGTTTGACAGTTTCTGTTGCGAATTTGTTATTTTCCAACTTTCCTGCTTCTTTAGCTACCTTTTTATTAAGATTCAAATTAATGTTAACATTATCTACGAATTCCTTAAAATCGCGTTGTTTCTCTAAGGACAAATTTGTTACAATTTCGACTGATCTATTAATATTATCCAGAACATCTATAAATTGCTTTACATCTGCTTGGATAGTTTTTAATAAAATCATCCTTTCTGACGGTGGTATACCTGATTGAATAGCCAAATTTTTGTATACATTACTAGATAGCTCTACGCCATCCATAATTTTTTTTAGTTCCTTATAGGATTTTTTATTTGAATCAAAATTTCTCCGTGATGCTGGCTTATGTTGTCTATCTAGATTCTTTATAGCTCGTTCCCAAAGAATAGCTGACTTAGGCCGTGGAGTTATATCGACATTACTTCTTCTGTTAGTGGAAATAAACTTCATTTCTGACTTTAAAGAATCTATAAAAGACTTAATTTTGTTTATAGGACTCATACGAAGTTTGTTTTTGGAAACATCTCTCGAACCTACGTTATCAGCATTTAAAATATTATATATGCAGGGAAGGGCATCTGCTATATTTATTTTACTTTTATTTTTCACCCCATGTTCCATTTGTAAATCAACTAAGTCCTGTAATATCGCTTTTATGTCACTTTTGAGCTTTTCTCTAGCCGATTCTTGTTTGACAGATTTACTTTTTAAGGTACTTGTTGTATTTAAAACTGTTGTAATTTTTGTTGTAGTTGTAGAATAATTTATACTGGTAGTAGCTAGTGCTTCATGAAGTTTTGAAATATTTCGCTTATCATTTACTATATTAAGAAGGTCAGCAAAGGATTTAATTTTGAAAAACTCCGATAAATTATATAAAATACTTCCTTCGACATTAGAAAGTGGTGTTACAACAGGCTTTTGTAAATGTGAAAAAAAGCAATTTGGATGTCTCTCAACATTACCTAAGTAATCTAAAATCATTTTGTCCTTAGTGCTCATGGTCATGCTGCCGAGGTTTATATCAAATAATTTCTCTATATTTTTCTTTGCAATGTCATCTTTCCTCAGCAAATTATAACTATGTAACTGATTGCTAACTTTTTTACTAACTTTGTTTGGACTTAACAACTTCGTAACTGTTCCTAATAAATTTCCAAAAAGATTAAGTGACGCATTGTCGTTGACTGACAATTTGTCCTGTGCAGTAAAAACAGATTTTGGATCACTCGATGCTGATTCTGTAATTTTTAAATCACTTAAACTTTTTTGTACATTTTCATATTTTTTTATCAAACTTAAAACATCGTTGATCTTATTTATGGCATCGGTGGTTGCGTTTTTTTGTTTTTCTAATATGTCAGTCTTGTTTTTATTAACGTTATTGATTTTCTCCTCTTGATGTTTTGCTGTTTTATCCGGGCAATTAGTGGTTTCCATCTTATTTATATCTGAATCTTCAAAACTTGTACATAATGACACATTCTTCATGACCGTGTTATTGTCAATTACATGTGATAACTTTTCCAAAGCATTTTTCAAAAAATGTTCTTGTCTCATACTTAGAGGCTCCTTAAACAACGCCAATAAATCATTGATTTTTTGATGTTTCAGCTCTGCAGTTTCAAATGATCCTTCATTGACTTCCTTTTCCATGTCCCATAGTTTATTTAGTAAGTTACCGGCAATAAATGCCATTGCTTGCAACGTGTCTTTTTCTGGTGTAAATGTTATATTCGATACAGGTGTTACATTTTTATCTCCAATTATCTCCCTGCCACGGATCATCTCGTTAACTACTAATTTGGATAAATCTTTGTTTTTTTGATTTTGTGAATAATTCCCTAGTATTTTGTGTATTTCTTCATGACTTAAACCGTTAATCTTTTCTTCAAGAGGGTGCTTAGAGTCAACTTTATTTTCTGCAATATGATGCTCAAATTCATGTGGCTGATTATACTCAATATGTAGAGAACTTAGATCTGATGCATTAAAATTTTCAGCCGTACCTACTCTGCGTGATAACTTTGATATATCGTGAGTTATTTTTCGTGCTTCTAAAGTTCCAGATGCGTTTGAATGTTTTAATATGTCTATGGAAATATAATAAAACGATTATTATTTAGCCTAAATAGTAAACATAACTGCCATTAATTCCTTCACGTATGACATAATGGTATAATTAATAAATTGATATTTACCTTCATTGATTTCATCAATGGTTTCATAGAACTGAACAGTAGAATTCTTGTTGTCTTCATTAATAGAACGCTTTTCTCTTGTGAACAAAGTTCTTAAATCCTCGTCAAAATCAAAATGTTTTTCTGGAACTATGGCAATTAGATTAAATTCATGTTCAAAATTTAAATCCGTCATAAAAATAATACTCACTTCATAAAGCAGTATCTATAACCTATAAATCTGTAATATTATAAGAATAAATTCTCACTATAGTTTTTGTTGTGGCCCATTCCCTGTTAAAATATAATCCTATATGTATAAAACGGTGAAAGTGATCATATCGATCGTAGAAGCAAAACTCTATTGAATTACAAGACTGCAAGTTTAACTGCATTTTATATTCAAATGTTTAAATAGCTTGTTAGCATTATTAAAAAATGCCTAAGACTTTTTAAGTTAGAATTAAAACCGGCGAATATTGTATTTTGAAACAACTTGCATTTTCAGACCACATCACATATTAATGAAATAAAAAAACTTACTACGGAAATTAACCAACCTTAATTCATTTATAAACGGATTTTCAATCAAATAATTATTTCTTTAGTAGCATATATTATATCTTATCCAAAACTAGTGCAACATATTTTTTTAATTTTTTTATTCAAAACCAAAACCGTTCTGACAATAAGCCAAATCATTACTTATGAATGTCCTAAGCTACGCTTACGATGCTTGTTACCTTGTTTAATACTATTGTCCTTGTGATTCGTGATTTTTCGTGATTCATTATCTCTACGTTTTAATTTTAGGTTATAAAAGTTTGATTGGAACGGGATCGGGCCAAGTAAAAAACTATAGTGTATATCTATTCTAAATAAATAAGCATACATTTGTGTCAGCGTGCTATATTAACGTGAATGTGCATTCAGTGTAGTCTTCTAGATACTATAAGATACCCTGAAAAATAATAGTTCTAATTAAAATGAGGAAGGTTTAAAAATTAGATGGATATATTAATGCAAAGTAGAGTGAATAAGAAGTGCATTTAGAAATATATATTCGTCGCTACCTAACAACAGATCTTCGTCATCTTTTGGTGGCGGAGGTACGAGAGATCCCGGACC
>DWNK01000899.1:0-10335 GCA_018250315.1 Hyalothyrus neleus pemphigargyra | reverse complement strand
ACGATGTTTTCCTTCACCGTATAGCAAGTGATAATTACTTCGTAATGCGCACATGATTTAGAAAAGTTAGAGGTGCCCGCCTGGGATTCGAACCTGGACCCACCGGAGCGAGACCGCAATTCTCAACCACTAGGCTAGGTAAGTAATTTAATGATAATAAATCCATTGTTATTAGCTGGAATTTCTTTAATGAGTATGTTTTGTTACTATTTATTGTATGTAGTATGATTTAGTATCTATGATCTATGTATTCATACGTTAAGCGGAAACTTTGTATCTAATTTTAAGCATATTGCGGGCACAAAATATCAGATTTGGCATAGTTAATAAATTGCATATTAACTAACATGGAGTAGAAACAAAGCTATAATTTAGTGAATGATGGTCAAATTTTGTAAACCGTACAAAATTTTGCTCGATGATCTCAAAATTCAGAAAGACAGAGAAAAAATATGCATATAAGCACAATAATTGTTTATCCATATAATATGTATAATTTTGGACTTAATGTAATACAAAAGCATAAATGGCAATTCATTTTTAACCTCTATTATTTGACAGGCCGTATCATACAAAATGACAGCTTATAAAAATTCTGGATTAAAGCACTGCCACCTGTCAAATAAAAATCTCGAATATTTTAAATATTATTTACATGAAATAATGTAGTAAGTTTTTATCCGACTTGGCCAAGTTTGGTTTTGCTGCAGCAAACTTGTTTTCCTTCGATTGTAAGCATCTCTATAGGTTTTTTTTCGCTTCAAATTAGACAATGCACGACCACTGAGTTTGATTGAATTGTAATATTATTCATACAAAACTACCAGGAGTCATCGATAAAACTAAAGTGGAGTATGTAATGGAATATTTCTTCCTTACTTTTTAGTTTTTTTTCCGTAGTCGGGTTACAGTTTCTTAAAAGTTTTCTTTTGTTGCGTATTTCTAAATAACATATCGAGCATTGTATCACGCCTTTTCTTGTATTGAAGTAGCAAACGAGCATACAGGCCATCTGATGGTAAGTGTTCACTGCTGCCCTTAGACATCTGTAACAAACGCCACGCATAACAGGAATCTCTCGATCACTGATGCGTTGCCTCACCAGAGGACTAAGATGATTGTTTCATGAACTGGCCTCTACAGCTTTTTACTAAAACACAAATAATAACTTGCGGTAGAAATGGGTACAGCGGTGGTACTTCCCCGGACGAATCATACTGGTCTATATATCGCCCCCTAGATCAAAAGTGTTCCAACTCAAAAATTTCGCCTTTTTTAAATTAACTTGAATTTCGACATGACTTTTCGGTTCCCTGTACACAGGAAGAAATATAAAAAAGGATATATAAAAAGAATATTAAACATACTTATTTAAATATCCTTTATGATCTTTTGGGATTTTTATGAGCTGTTGCTCCAAAAAGTTGCAACAGTTTTGATCTAGGGGTACATCAAATACAGGGGGGCTATCAAATACTGGTCTATATTATCCAGCAAAACATGTTGTGAACACGAAATACATCTTTCTGTAGCGGGGTAGTGGGGCGAGACGTAAGCCCAGACATGTTCACTGCTCACTGCTCAAGCCACAGTCGGTTATTCACGTGCTAGAGTGCATTATGGTTTTGTGCTTCCGCGGTTTCGTTCGATATCTATAATATTGCACTATGTAAATACGTCACACAATTATTAAAATCATACGGTTTACTTAAAAATATTATGTTTTTGAGCAAAATTAAAAAGTATTCAAGGGCCCACAAAATGGTAGAAGTTGCGCTAAGGAACGATGATAAATCCTATGATGACACCCATTATCCACCTGTTCGTGAAGGTAAGTACTATTTATAATTATAACTTTTTGTAGAATTATCTATTGTTTTTTATTAACTATAATTTAAGTCTTGTAACGGTGAAGATGGCAATCGCATAATACGTTACCTATTATTTTTTAAGATAGGTATGCTTTTTTATGTCTCTTATTCTTTTCTTTTAAACAATTTACATATTATTTTCATATACCATTTTTTTTATATTTACATATGATGGACCTCTAATCTTCTATAGCCAAACCTAGAAATAAAACATAAATTGCCCAGATAATAAAATTTTTAGATGCAAAACGTAAATTTCTGTACTACGACGCGACAGTCGCGCTGACCTTTATTCCGTCGTCCTATTCCGAAATATGTCTTTTGGTAATTTCCCTGCTTTCATATCTAATATTTATTATTACAGAATCTCCACTTCCATTGGAAGCAGACTATGTCTTGGAAGAAATCAATTTTCTTGAGGATACTTTGAAAGAAAAATTGGATGACGAAAATTCAGATGAAGATATTCAACACTGTAAAATTTCTATTCTTCAATCAAATAATAATCACACTAAAATAATAACAAAAGAAATTGTACTTGTAACACAACAATGTCGTTTACCGCAATCTCGGTATAACTACCATCGATCTGACTTCACACATAAGCATACGAAGAGTAAAGAAAAAAAATACAGTAGCAGTGATAGCAAAATGAGGATAGCAAAAATTATGGAAAAATTGTTGAACGTTCAGTGTATACTATAAGTTATACTACCATCTATTAATGAAGGAAACATTAACCATCGTAAAGGTTCTTATTGAAGAAATGCTACAAAATGTTTGGACAAGATATATCAAAATTAAAGTAAATCAAAGTGAAATGTTTGGACCGCTCAGACCCTAAGACCTAAGACCCTGAACCATTCTACATTATAAAATTCATATTACCTTCAATATACGTTTAAAAGTTGCCATTATCTCCGTACACCTACATCATTATCTAGAAAACATTTTTATGGAACCTAATTGAAGCTAACCCAAAAATATTTTTCAAATTGGTCATCGATTGGCGGAGGTTTGTGGTATCAAACATTAAGAAAGGGAATATTGAAACGAATTGAGAGCCTCCTCCTTTTCTTGAAGTCGGTTAATAGTTTTGTCTGTGGTTGTGTTAAGTATTGACGATGAATGATATGGTTTTGTGGTTTATTTTTAAATAGCATGCGTTTAATAAAAAATTGATACTATTATTTTATTTTAACTATTATTATTACTAAGACTACACTAATTTGTTTTGACTTTGTTTTTAAAATAATTAATATTATTAATATTATTTTTAAAATAAAATTGATCTCATCACCAGTTTATTTTAGTATCATTGTTATTACCTCCATTGTGTAGATACCAACATACCATTATTTGTGTACAGATAATTGATTTTACTATGTATGTTTTTGTTTTATATATTTAAATGATGGCTTGACCTTGACCATAAAAATCATGCATTTAGGCAAAACAAACCATTTATATTTCGAAGTCTCGATCTTATAATCCCACGAAAAATAGTAGAGTGCAAAGGCGAGCGTATAAATAAAATAATACCATCTTTTTAGTATCTCATTATATGATATAGTAACTTAAGCATATAAGTGGACGAACTAGAATGTTGATGTTTTTGAAAATGTATTTCTCTACGTACGTATTGGGCTGGAGAAAACTGTCAAAATAGGGCGCTGGAGATCTTCAGGGGGCGGAAATAGACTTAGAAAAATTGCAGAGCGATGAAGGGAATTAAAGAGGCTGATCATTTGAGCAAACTTTTTGTTTGAGCTTCTGTAATTTTTTTTGTTTGAACTTCTGTTAATGTTGTTTAGGGTTCCGTACGCAAAGGGTGCCAATGGAACCCGTTTATTGAAGCTCCGCTGTTTGTCACCTTGCTCTATCTTACGATCCTTAACAGGTAGACACAATTTTTTTTTTACAGTGGCGTCTTTAACTACAAATAATAAAAATAAAACAATGTGACACAGACACTACATATTTAAAAAAATATATAAAAAAATGTTTGATGGCACGGAACCCTCAACGCTTCGTCAATGATTATGATTATGATAAGGTAATGCCATTCGTGCATGACCGGTTTTTCGTTTCTGATTTCAGTTAGCCGAATATATCAGGACACACGACTACTGCCGCGGCTTTTATATCATCGCAGATTTTACTGAGATGAACGTGATGGATTTTCTTCGAAGTTTGAATCCTATACAGATTAGACAAGCATTGACAATATACACAGTAAGTTGTTGTACACTAAAATAAATTGTGTGATTATTTCAAGATATGTTGAAAGGATTCAACGACTTTTTGGGTTTTTATGTTGACTTTCTAAAGCATTTGAAATGCTCACTACACAAATGTTTGCGCTAGTTCTACATTTATTCACATATTTAGTTGCGTGTGCACTAATAGAAGTTGTTTGTTTTTATATCAAAATGAGTAATACTGACACGAAAATATATTTTGTTGCTTATCGCACACAGATATATTTTCGCCGATTTATAAATTGGAAATAAATTACGTTGTAGCAAATCCGACATATAATTTAAAGGTTTTAATTGAATAAACAGTACCGTTAGCATGGGTTTCAATGAAAGAGTGCTCGATACATTTTCGACTCTTGATTACTATATTAATTTGATTGGCTAAGAAGGTCATAAATCGAGTTAATCGCTCTTGGCTGAGAGGGCACAGAAAGTCGTCATTCATTCTATCAGTCCTTCAAGAAAAAATGCCGTATTGATAACTTCCTTCCTTTTAATCTGCTAAAAATTACACGATGCTAGATGCAGACCACAAGTCGCACGTACCCACTAATATACTATACAGTACATTTCGACATGCGTTTCGGCCCGCTGCAGCCGTTAGGTGCGCCTAACTTAAGAAGACTCTTAACGCTATTTTAATTTTTTAGAATTCCATACACGAAGTGTGCAAACAGGATTGTTGAGGTTCCTATTACTGAGGCTATGCTGTCTGTCCGTAGGTCACAGGGTCCTATTTTACTAAAAATACAAATAAAAGATAGTGACACTACATATTAAAAAAAATGTAAATAAATATTGTTCGATGGTACTCGAACACAAAGGGCATCATCGAATAATATATTTTTACTACATGATTTTTTTAATATATAGTGTCACTGTTCTATTTTTATTACTGACTTATTGTTGTAGCTGCCACAATAATACAGACTCTGTCAAAATTTCAAGCGACTATCTATTACTATTTGTAAGAGAGCTCTGTAACAGACGGACGGTCGGACAGGAGCCGTAATAATGCAGGCAACGTCCCCAGGTACCTGGTGAAGGCGTGGCAGCAGGCGGCGGGCGGGCACGCGCTGCCGCCGACGGTGGCGTACATCGGCGCCGTGCACGCGGGCCGCCGCTCGCCGCCCTGGGACAGCACCGTCGAGGGCATCGTCGCCGGCTTCCAGCGCGTGGCCGCCGCGTGAGACACCTTCCATACTAACACTGAAACAAAGCTGGAAAGTCAGGGAGCGTCAGTGAGATCGAGGAAGAGTCAGGGAAAATGAGATTTTACACTGTGCATGTAAAAAAGGCCTGAAATGACAAACTTGATGACCTTTTTTGAAAATGTTTATACCCCTGTTTTAAATGGTACAAAATTGGAAATGGAAATTTGAAAAAAATGGTCAGAGAAAAGTTAGGGATTGTTTGGACTTTAGCAGTGGACACCCTGGTTGTGTTTGAAGGAGAAATTATATGCATTAGTCATCAATAGGCTTTACGATCTGTGGTATTAGTGTTGTGTTGTGTGTGCAGGCGAAGACAGACGGGGCGGAGAACTCGCCCGCGCCGGCGCACTTCTCGAGCGTGAGCCCCGCGCCGCCGCCGCCGCCGCCCCCGCCAGCGCACAGCCCCGCCTCGCATCCCAGCCCGAGGTACGCGCCCGCATTACACACCTTATCGTTACGAAATATCTTAGAAATGGCATTTTTACGAAGTACAGTTTTTTTATGATTAAGCCAAACGAAGAGAAAGCAAACGAGATACCTGATGGTAAGTACTTACCGTGAATGAGATGATTGGATAGGAAGGGTGGGAAGAGGGACTCTGGTTCTCAGGCGTACTACCGGAACACGAAGCTTGGCTATTAACAGTAGACTCCGGCCTGAGGGTGGTCACTAGTCAGCCAGGTCACAAGATGAGACCTTACCACCAGCATTAGTATTGTATATGTTAATGGACGGGAAATCAAACTTCGCAGAGTAATTTTTGCATGATGCGGTGACAAACAGACAGACAAAATTTTTTATTATTGTAGATATCTATTGTAGGTCTCTGTATCAATAAAAGTGGTTTAGAATAAGAAGATAAGATTTATGATTTTCTAATATTCAATGTACATACGTTGTTAACTAAGTAATAATTATGTTTCATATTTTTTCTACTCTAAAGGGACGCGAACACATTTATCGTGCCATGCATTTACCAGTCCAATGTCAACTCAATTATATGTAATGTGGGTTAATTATATTATGGTTAAATAAGTTACATAAGAACAATTATTACATTCAGTAATCTGAATTAAAGTATATGTTAAACGTTCCAAGTTCTATTTATTTAATGATTATTTAGTGTATAATGAATATAAAATATAGTTCCAATGTTTTTAGCTTGACTTAATCCAATCATTTTTTAATAACAGTATTTTTTGCAGACACCTGCCAAGTCCTATGCCGGGCCCGAGTGGGGTGAACACAATTTCACATATAAGATCCCCGTCACACCCGCAGGTATGTATCACTGTTGCGTAGACTAGTATTATGTTTTGTTTTACCATAGGAGAATTACATTACCTTAGCTGTAGCTGTGATTATAAGAGTCTAGATAGATAGAGAAATATATAGACTGAATGGATGATTTTTGTTCGCTCGGGGAGTTTTGCTGTTTTGGTAATATGTAAATGGTTTTATCGACACTATTCAACTTATATTATCCTAAAACCTATTCATGAATATTATAATTTAAAGTAAAAACGGCAGTACTTTCTACGCAACAAATATAAA
The DNA here is from genome assembly GCA_018250315.1 of Hyalothyrus neleus pemphigargyra. NCBI lineage: Eukaryota > Metazoa > Arthropoda > Insecta > Lepidoptera > Hesperiidae > Hyalothyrus > Hyalothyrus neleus. The sequence goes on along the minus strand of DWNK01000899.1, from coordinate 3,435 downwards.
TATTCTTTGATTCATTAATCAATAGATCGATCAGTTATTAGAGTACCTTCTTTCGATAGTTTAATAATGATATGATAATTACAGTAACGCTTTTGCCTAAAACGATGTATCGATATAATATTGACTACCATAATTTTTACAGTATTTGCGACTAATATAAAATAGATTATGTTTGTGCCCTATAAATGCTTGAAACCGCATTTGATAATATTTGCTTTTTAGGTCTTTAGTGTTTTACAAAAGACGTACGATTATGTGGTAAGGTTCCCTTTAAATATGATTCAAATAAAGCTTTGAATGTTATTGTATACGCAGATTTGATAGAATTTAATATTCTGTTGCAAACACGCTTACAACAAAGATTAAAACTTAGTAAAAATGTTCAGAAAGTTTAATGATTTGTCGATTAATATATACCTCACCTTACCATGCGAAAGAAGACTTATCCGAGATCCGCATTTCGTGCTTAAAAGGTATTTCTATTGCAGTTAGGCTAAATTTAGGTTTCCTTAATAATGTCTATGATTTTCATTTAGGGTTATATGAGTTTCTGTCATTTGAACGTTGAAGAAAATATTTATTGAATTTGGTTATAGGTCTCTAGTGTCATAGAAAAGCTATGGCAAAAAGTTTTGGTAAGGCTTGAATACGAATATAGCTTTTGTTGTCGTTTTCACGAATAAACTTTCTAGATGTTATTATTACTTTGCGACCATGCTTTAAGAGTTAAACACCATGTTAATTGCGTTCTTACGAAAAAAACTCATCAATAAGTCTTCTCATTTAGATTGTTACGCGCTTATGCTTATTTATTAGAGTGGTAGATATTGTTACTGTATCGTTTTGTTTAGCCAGCAGCACTTACCTGTTGTTGGTTGTGGTAGTGAAAAATATCCTCACAATGGGAATGGTTGTTTATGTAATCTGTTGTACACCTTACGTGAATGTATATAAATGGATACGTGTATGTTTGTTGTCTCTATCTCAAACATTGAAAAGTAAGATTTCTCTATGATAAAGTACTTTGTTGTAAAGCTATGTATTGCAAGTGTGGGAAAATATGTCACGTGGTAATAGTGCTTTTTGTATAACGATATTTGGATGTTTAATTAATGATTTGATGTATGCGAACTCTATATCTGTCTCTCTCTTCTGCATCATTCCTTTCATGCTATAATTCAATAATCAAGTTATAAATAAAAGCAAGTTAGAAGCAGTTTAAATAGTAATATGTTTCTTTGGAAATAATTCACTCAATTTTCTAAGGTCGTTAGTGCCTACAATAGGTGGTAAATATCAGTCAGTTATTATTATTTTTATACTAAAGAATGTATATTATATTATTACAAACGTTAATGAAGTTGTTCAGAGTTCAGAATTTTGGTTTTTAACAATACGCATAATACGGAACAAACTATGATGTATCATTGTCAAAAATTATAAAAAATAAAAGATAAATTGAGCTTTTAGTACTGTTTCTAATTTATGGTCTATTTTTAATTCTTCTTGTTCATCTATGTGATGAAGGCATTAAAACCGTCGGAAGGTTTTCCTAGCTTGGGGTTAAAATTGAAAATTTTATAATATAATAGCTGGGTTGGGCAAATAGAAAAGCATCTAAAAAGCTATACTACTAAAAAAATATAACGCCTACTATCTATTGATAACCACGACTGCTTAACGAGCTGTCCGAAGTACGGAAGTGCGCACAAATTATTATCACTAGCGGTCACCCAATCAACTCCCAATCACGCCTGTCGTTTCTTTACTGCTTCGTCGGTTGACTGAACAATCTACACAAGCCGCGCTGCGATAGATAAGCGGATCCACAGGCTAAGGGTGTCCACATTCTGGAAAGTCAGGGAAAGGCTCAAAAGTGGTCAGGGAAAGTCGGTTAAATCGAGAAAGAGTCTGGGAAAAATGAGATTTTACATTGATCATGCCCCGTAATTGTAAAATAACCTACATTACGATTTTGGTCATTATTTGATTATTTATTTTTAGTTTTCCCTTAAATAGTACAAAATAGATCAGTTAAAATTGGAAAAAACGGTCAGGGAATGTCAGGGAAAAGTCAGGGATTTTTTTTTGACTTTGCAGTGAACACCTTGTTAGTTTACACGCTTCTCTTAGTGTTTCCAAATAAAAATCCCGTATCCTTCCCTTTACCATGCGCAAAGGAAAATACATCGTCTACCGCAGCTAGGGATGCACAGTCACCAAGGAAGCGAAATAAACGTATATCAAAAAGCAGCTTCCTCAAAATTGTCTCTGAAAAACATTAATTGTAGCAATTTGGAACATCTGTGGTTGTACTATATAATGCGACTGTTGTATCGCATCTAATCCAATCGGATCTGAGGTACCAAAAACAAAATTGATATAAACTTAAGACAATTATTTAACAATTGTTTATTACTATAAAACAAACGAAACCATATGCATGCAAATATCATCAAAAGTCACGCTGACACAATGAATATGTAAAATCATGTGTTTAAAATGTGAAACGCGTCATTAAGCCCTATATGTTCTGTGTTATAATATTATTACAATAATAAACTACGCAAGCATGTATCAAATGTCTTGAGGTGATCGGAATGGATCTAGTTTTTTGGCAATGTCCAACTTTTATTGTGTAGCCATCTGTATCGTACAAGTCGGGTCGATCTCAGTCTAGTATGAACAATGTCTATGATGTTCATTGGTGCAACTATTTAAAGATATGAACACTTTGTAATTATCTCGTGGCACCTTTCTGTACTAAAGTATGGAAAGCACCAAAGTATAGCAGTATAAAAGTACATCTTTCTGAAGCATTATATGTTAGGCCTTAAGACAACTTATATTTAAATGACACTACCTATATATTTTTTAAAAAAATAATGTTGGGTCGTACGAAATTCGTGTGCGAGTCCGACTTGCACTTGAACGGAACTATGTTGTTCACCATGCTTCATAATACAACTGAAGCATTTCACGAGTTATCGCTCGAGAGGCAATTGGTCGTCACAATCTGTTGATGGCTCGTGTACTATTAAGTAGTTGGTAAGAATTGACATTTAAAAACAAAAATGGCTCTAAAGATGTATGTGTAGTCTTGGCTGCTGAAAAATCGTAAATGGGAATAGATAATTGAAGTAAGAGTTGCAATTGCCGATAAACTTGTAGGTACACAATAGAAGTTAGATATTTTCAAATGCTGTCCCCATTACGTACACCTTTATAGGACAGACTGCATAAATTGCATGCAACGTTTTTAATTAACGCTAAAATGTTAGTCACTTGTTTATCCTACATTGCTCGCCTCTATGTTACAATGTGGACATTGAAATCGCTTAGTTGGCTGTTTAATTAATGATGAGACAATTGCGAAAACTGTTTATACTGACATATATTGTGAGAACTCACTAAACAGATAAAAAAACATTCATC
>DWNK01000898.1:0-10337 GCA_018250315.1 Hyalothyrus neleus pemphigargyra | reverse complement strand
ATATATATATATATATATACAAACCTTGCTCACTTAATATAATAAGATAAGATAAGATAAAATTATCGTCACACGGTATAATTACTGTACTAGTACTACGCCAATAGATGGCGTTGATATTGAATATTTTAGTGTCAAATGACATTCAGTTTCAAGTTAGACGATACACATGTGCAACATCTTAACTAAATTCGAGGAGACAAGGCGTCGCTCCGACTGCAAATACGCGGGAACTAGAGGAAGCGTCAAAAACGTGATATCCGGAACGACATACGCGGAGCGAGCTTTAGCGAACCGATCGGAAGTCGGCTCCCAACGGCTTCGCCATAAAGCAAACATGAGTAATACGGGTATAGTTTTAATGAATATTAATTCAATATTGAGGCCATTCGTCGCTTTGAGTATTACAAAAACAGTTTTGAATTTAAACAAAAGGGTAACTTAAAGTAATGGAAGAATGAACCAATTGATTGGAAGATAATGTAGACTCTACACTTGACTCTAGTTTTAGTTTTTGCAGTAGGCTCCTGGCTTATTATAAGTCAATTTATGTCACTTCCAAAATTAAGACGAATCCTTCAATTAAAACAGTCCAATTAAAAGCTGTAGAGCGTGTCCAAGAAATGGAGCTACACACACACACACACACGTACGCTTGATAAACCCTCCTTTCTTAGGCATTCTTAGGCATAGGGTATAGAGAGCCTCATAATTTAAATTAAAAGATGTAAATATAGTTACAAATTATATATCTATCCAGCTCTGTTTGCATCTTCGTGTTTCTAACCGCATAATTCAAATAAACAGACATTGATCAATAATGACATTGTCTATTTACTACACATGGAAACCGAAATCCTATCGATTACCAGATGCTTTGAGATTTTTTTCCGAATAAAATCTACCTACTATTTTTTACAAAAATTCACATCTTTGTCATCTTTCACAAATAGCATTTTGAATTAATATATTTAAGTTGCTGAGGATGACATTTGTAATTTCGTTTATTTTTTATAACAATTTATAACATGTCTAATATACTTTCGCCAAATAACGATTATTACCTACTTTGTTGCTTTACGGTGAAGGGAAACATCGTAAGGAAACCTACATATCTAAGAGTTCTTAAATAAAAAAAAAGTTCTCAAAAGGTATGTGAAGTCTACCAATCCGCACTTGGCCAGCGCGGTAGACCCGAGCCGAGCAATAATGGGTCGATGACACCTACTTTGTTAGCATTTCATCACCTTTAATTTAAATATTTTCCAATAGATTCTAATAGAGAAAAATATTCATATTTTTCTAATAGATAGATAAGTATAGTTGATATCGATGATAAATATGGAAGATCGGATCATGAAAGGCGATCCAACATTCTTGAAATATTAACTGAAATAGATCGCTACACGTTCAAAGTTAGGTATTGCAGTTCATCTTCGAATGTTATCTGAGATATATTGAGTAACATTAATCATGTCTAAACTAATCTCACTGCAGATCTGCCGCAGAACCATCTTCCTTTTATTAATATATTAGAGAATGTCTGTAATGTCCAAATAATTATCTGTTTTTAACACGTTTGTTTATCTATTCATAGTCATCAACCCATTATTGTGCCACTGCTGGGCTTGGGTTGGGACCCACCCTGAATGAATGTGAGGAATGACCCTAAAATGGGGAATGAGTCCACTTTTAAGGAATGAGAAGGATTTTTCCATAGCTGGCCAATTGTGGATACTGCACTTCACACACCTTTGAAAACATTTTGTAGAATTCGCAGGTATGCGGGTTTTCTCTGCAAGGATTAAATAAACGTTAATTATTAAAATATTACTTGTTATGTGTTGGCGGAGCTGTGATCAAAAACACTTCATAAATGTTAAATTTGGTTAAAATGTATCTATTTCCGGTACGTACGGATAAGTATTTGTGATTCACTCAACAAGTATAGAATTCCTAAAATATTGAATCAAATCGTCGCAAATGTTATGAATCGGCGTGTCTATAACCGGATCTGAATCACTTAGAAATAACTAAATTATTTACCGCAAGTGGTTAAAATAGAACTACTCTACCACAAGGAACTCGGTACAGATTCTTTTATAAAACTTTATTAGGAATCCAATATTGTACCATAATGCAAGTGGTAATTAAATTATAAGGTGACTTCCGAAAATCGCATATACGCACAGTTCTTAATTACTGGGCTATTTACTTAACATATGAATCAAAACGTTTATTTCTTTCACTTAACATATTTATTAAGAAAGTCCTTAATACTATTCCCAAATAATAATAGTACAATATACGTTAAAATGTACATAGCAGGTGATATGTTCGAATAATTGATATGTTTCTAAACTCTAAATATTCCATGTATAATACACATGTCAATATAACTGGCGACGTAAACACGAAAAATATATATGAAATTTCATTCGAAGACTACAAGATACAGATATACTCTGTAACGATAAGGAGAACTGAATCGTTAGCAAAATATGCTTAGGTATGAAATGTTACCGATTAATATCTAAACATTATCTCTTTCGGTGATGTAAACGTTAGCGCATTTAATCATAAAAAATATATTAAACAATTCGAAAACTTTCTGAATAATTTATCAGCTGTGGTTTTGAAAACAAAAAAGATATGTAACAGATTAATTAGACATGCACGAATACATTGACTAATGAGACCGCATATCTAAAATTAGTAACATTTTACTTATATAATTATTAATGTGGAGAAAGGAAAAGTGAGTGACACCTGCTTTGCCATATTTCGGAAGCAGTACGGAAACCATATTAAGATCCGTTTCCCGTCAGTCTATGCAAAGCGGGGTTTATAAACTGTATACATACAAATCTGTACATATAATAAAAACGATTTTGATAAAATTTGTTATGGCAATAGTTTATACTTGGGTTTTTTTTATGTATAAGCCTAACGAAGATATATTCGGCAGGCAACACCAAAGAAGTTGCTAATGCTACGTTAGCTTAGAAGGGAAAGATGAAATATAGGATACACGTCGACGCCCCTAGGAATTTAAGACATGTTGCTAATTCGAAAGTAGACTCCGACCTAAACGTGGTTGGTTGCCAGCCAGCCGCACGGTGGAAATATGTGATGATATGTTGCACCGTCAAAAAAACAGAAAAACCCATCACTTGAAAATAAATCGATAACTTAATGTTTACATTACTCACAAATTACGCAGTAAAACTGAACTTTGAGAACAATGGGATGGAATGTAAACATATCCTTTCAATCACAAAAAAAATCGATTCATAAATTTGTTTTGGATAATGAAGTAAATTCACGCGGAATTGATAACTTTAGGAAGTCGGTTAAAAAATAAAAACAACAATCAACAAACAAGTAAACATTCAATTGTGATAAACAAAAAAGTTTACATGTTAATGAAATGTACCCACTAAAACCGCACTTAAGTATGTCGGAAGAACGTAGGCGTTAATTGTTGAAAGTAAAAAAATACTTTAATGTTTCTAAAAAATTTACATATTTTTCAATTTTGCATCTGATATTTTAAGATGCCGATCAACTATAAAACAGACATGAAATTTTGATTCACTAATAAAATTTTAATTATTAACAATCACCGTTATTCAAGTTGTTCAGATACTTCGAGAATGTGTGTAAAAATATTGAATTCTTTTAAATTAAGAGATTGTGCCTGAGTGGCCTGTTTCACCTCTTACTTATAAACTGTCATTTAGCTTATCCAGAACTTGTGTCAAATATTTGTAAGATTTCGATACAATCTCAATAACAATATCTTCCTAATTCAGAATGTAAATTCCAGATATCATGGATTCACAGATCGTTTCGTCTGAGGACTAAGTTACTCCCTCAATATGAATTGTAGAGATGAAGAAAAATTATACGAGTCACGTGTAATTTTTCCTCATCTCTCACGCCAGAATTAGACCATAAACTAAGAAGTAGTTATTTAATACCACGGTGAGTGTTTTTTGATAAAATCATAGTTACATAACAAAATAGGTATTTTCTAATGCGTTGCACTGTTTTTTATAAAATGAAAAGCATCTATGTTCGGGTACTAATTTAAAAAAATATTTTTTTCATGTACCCATTTTTGGAGACTTCATTCATAGTGCCTCGGGAATTGCCTCAGGAATGCTTCAGGGTAGGTACGTCCTCATATATAATCGTATGTAATATAATCTATATCTTATAGAACGGAAAAGAACAGTAACTGCAATGGAATATATTTAAAATAAACCTTCAGAGATTACTATTCCATGAGTGGAAGTCAAAAAGGAATAACGGTATGTTTACGTTCTACTTACTGTTATGCGTATTACATATTACGTTGGCATAATTACGAGTGTATCCACTATCGTGTGGGTCGTTAGCACATTCTCGGAATCAATATCTGTTCTTTTACATTTATAGTGAGAGTAAATGTACTTTATGATCTTAGATTTCGCCATATTTTAGCATTGTATGGTTCAACGGAAGGTACCGCCACGCCGAGTTTTGGTGCAAAGGTTTGGTTGACGTATAAGGTGATCTTAGACCTCAGAAGGATTCCTGTTTTATATGAAGTTAATTTAATCTAGTTAACGCGTTAAAGTCTTTTTGCGGCATTGGCTTTTTATACGGACCGCCTAATGGAAAGGGGTATCTTCGCCACAGGACATCAATAATAATTTTATATAAGTCAAGAATCTTGAAGTCGGTTATATACGCGTTGCCACTCCTGAGGGCTCCTGATGAGTTTCACAATAAATACTCATTAATGCTATTTCAATAACATAAAAATCATGTCAATCATGATTTTTATCATCATTAACCCATTACTGCCCCAATGAACTGATAAGTGAACAGGTCTGCCTTATCTAAGAATAGATACATTTGATGATAGAAAATATAGTTAAATATGTTTTATCAATGATAAAATCTAAAACTAAACTTCAAAGAAAGCAAAAATATTATAATTGTTGACTTACTTAACATTAATTTAGATTATTAAGATATTTAAAATAAAAATATTATACTCGATTAATCTGGGTCCACGACAATTGTTTTATTGGTATGGTAATGTAATGTGAATTCAAGGATCCTGTAAGAACTTATCTGTCGATGCATGTTCACCCAAGGCCCTTTTTTACCTATCACTGATCTAAATGTGTCACAAACTCCGTTCGACTCTTACCTACTGTAGATTACCTGCCCTATACTTTTGATACTGGACAATTAGTACATTATCTAAAAATATTATAAAAATAGATAATGCAATAAAAAAGGTACCTATATTAAAAAAAAAAGAAATTACATAAACAACATAAGTAGAGAGAAATATTAAATGGCGGTCTTATTGCTAAATAACGATGTTTCACAATCTTTCTTAAATATCCTAAATATTTTAATTTTTTCATGGGTTCATTACTGCAACTCATTAGTGAACCATTCTAATGTAATGTTTGTAAGGCAATTAGCCTTACAAACTTTACATATTCTGTCCACATCAATCAAAGGAAATTCACACAACAACACCTCTTAACTGATTTAGCTGATACCGTGGACAGGTATAAGAAGAAAGGTAATCGGTTCCTTTCATTTGCATTGAAATATGAGCTCATCTTTATGGACATACCAATTACGAGTATGTTAACTTGATATACAACAGAAGCATTACCCGAAGTTGATAGAGACTGTTTAACAGTACCTACCCTAGTTTTTAGACCTCGCATAGCGTGTTACTTTCATGAAAAATATAGAACGTTTAAGCGCAATCTACATTTAAAGGTTAGGTCCTGACCTGACCCATGAAGATTTCGCTCGAAAAACTCGCCAAGTATAAGAAACGCCTCGAAAACCAAATGTTTTATACACTTTTAAATTAAGATTATAACTACTTCACAACAATCCGCTATTACAATGTGTGATGGTATATAGCTATGGTCGTGGTATAGGCTATATAAGCGACTACCTTTCCTACAAGACTTCATCTTTTAAACAAGACCCACTCGTAACAACAAAATATAGATAGCTTGTTTAAAAACAGTTTCATTGCTTTTACCAGGTAAACAATTTCTTGAGCAAATATATTTTTACCTTTACAATAATACACCCACAAAGCTAAGCCCATTACTTAAAGCTTGTTTATAAACATTCGTCGGTAATGAACAAACAGCTTCACTCCTAGTACTCGTCCTGAGCAAACAAAAAGCAATAGAAACACTTTGTATGATGTTTGTTTATCGATTGCCGGACGCACGTTCTGAGAAGTTTTGAAGCTCCACTCGCCACTGAATACCAAGTGGATAGCCCATCCTTCCGCCATCGCTACTGCTAAATTGTACACGTCAATGGTGTAAGCATCAAAGGAATATTTTCTTTGGTATGTTATTGAAGTAAATTGATAATCCAGCTAATGTTATATGTTGCCGCCAATAGATAATTTCTAACCTCGAACTAGGTTCCAGCGACACGTCTGAAAGCTAAGGGTATAAACAATTTAACCCGCCGATTATTTTGTATACCTATATACCTAAGTGGCAGGCACCGCTTATGAACATATGCAATACAATAGGGGAGCTGGCTGTGAAAGTTAAGATAGGATTTACGATGCATGTCCAAACCTCTCGAGACAAGGTATCTTGACGAAGAGCTCACAGGAAGAAGTAACTCTTTAAGAACCCACAATTCGAGGGCCGCGCTTAAAATTAAAACCTTTTCAGTGAATACTGCAAATCGTTACCACTAGACTATTATTGCTTGAACCAGAATCTTGCCAATATTTATATAACTAAGGAACTGGAACACCGAACGAGAAACAGAGCTAGCGTGTCTATTTGGGTCGAATAAAAACGGTACTTTTTCCGTTTAAACAATTGCATAAACATTGGGGATCAGGTATAGGCTAAACCAGTGTTTCTCAAAGTGGACGATAACGGCCGCTTATGCTGGAGACATGCTGTGCTGGGCTATGAAACGTATTTGAGTGTCGATTTATTGTAATAATAGTACAAAGCAAACCTTGTGTATTAACTACAGTTACATCGATTGCTTTTATTGCCCTTTGATTCCATAAATTAAATAACTTAATATAGCGTTTGTAGACGCGTTTCGCCTATTTAAAAATATTATATTTAAATAATTCAAAGTTTCAACCCCTAATTTACCCCTTTTTAAATATCTTACTTAGTGTCTATGTTGTATAAGAAATATGTGTACAGAGTTTCGCATTTCTCAGTGCAGCCGTTTCGCTTGTGCATCGATGTCTCAGTCACTCAGTCTTGTTTTATACATGATTTTTCTTTTACACATGCTCTTGACCATTTTTAATATTGTAACCTTCATATTACTTTTTGTAGCGCAAAAAATATTATCAAAATGACGTGGACAACGGAGTAGACGAAATAAGTTTGAGAACCTCTGGGCTAAACGTACAGAATGCTGGCTTTTATAATGCAGTCACGTACTTATATCTTCACGAGTTTGTTTTACAATGTTGTTCACACAGTGCATAAATTAACGTGCTTTAGGCTCGAACATGTATAAGTAATTAGTACTACACGAATCGCTCCAGTACTTCGCTCGCGCTGTGCAGTAACTATCCCCTTAATCCTTACTACAACATAAAATAATTATTTCGCTTTATTTATTAAATATCAATTTGCGGAGAAAGCGCCTGGATTTCTATTGTTTATGATTGTTCTATTATCTCTTACTAGAGAAACATGTACCTTTTTTCATTAATGTTCTAGAAGTTCAGTTAAAATACAAAAAACCTTACCTTTCCCACATAAAGTCTTAGTTTATGATAACAACAATTTAATTTTAACGAATATTGATGTTCGTCGACTACAATATTATGGGTATACTTTCATTAATATTTTATTGATATCACTGAAAGTCGCTAACTAATAAAAAAAATAACATAGACACAATAAATGCATGTATAATTGTCTCTACGTAGCAAACAGCTACGACACTCGTAACTCGCTCATCGCACATCCATCCTCGATATGACAAGTGTAGTTTGAAACTGGGACGAATGTCTACAACTAAAGTGTGACGTCAGCCAACTGTTTGTGTAAAGCTTAAGGGAATTCAGCGTAGGGCTGACTACCCACAATGCGCTGTACCGAGCAAAATAAATAGGAGCTGTATTTTGCTTAGAGAATTCATGACAGTCACGCGACATGCAAGGGGGATAGTGTATAATGTAAGTTACTGAAATGGAAATGCTGGGGTATTTGTAGTATTCATAATAAAAAACACGACAGGTTATCTACTCGATACGGTAGCAAAGAGGGTCTGCTGGTGGTAAGCTCCCATCGTGTGAGCTGACTAGCTAGCGGCCAACCTCAGGCCCGAGTCTTCGGTCAATAGCGACTTGTCGTGTTCCGGTAGTACGCTTGAGAGCCAGAGTCCCTCGTCCCACCCTTCTCATCCTTTCCATCCTTTCCATCCCATGCCATCTCTTTTTCCTATAAAGCCGGCGAGCATTGGCAACTCCTCTGGTGTTGCAAATGTTCATAGGCGGCGATGACTACTTACCATCACGTATCCCGCCTGCCTCTTCGTTTGGCTGAAGCATAAAAAAAAGAGGCGTATTATTGGTAGTTATTGGACTGCAAACCACGAAGTTCCATACTGTTCAGTTTAAATGTTTAATGAATATAATGTAACGACGTGCATGTGGTTAGCTATACTTGGGGGTACGCTACAATTGGTATATTGATTCGTTCGTGGCTAATTTATTTCCGTACCCAAAGAGTGCCAACGGAACCCTATTACTGACGTTCCGCTGTCTTTCCGTCTGTCACAGGGCTTTAACTTACGAAACGTAAAAGGTAAACACTTGAAATTTTCACAGATTGTGTATTACTATAGCCGCTATAACAACAAACAATAAGAATATAAAAAAATACAACATATATATTTTTTAAATAGTTTAGTATAAATATTGTTAGGGAGTTTATGATGTGTGAGTACGAGTCACACTTGGCCGATTTTTTTACTTACTACATTCCGTCCGCGGCTTTGCTGCTGTGAACTGGGACCGGGATGAAAGGTATAATATATGTTAATCTAAATTATAAACTATCTGTGTATAAAATTTCATCTAAATTCGTTCAGCAGTTTTTGCTTAAAAGAATGACAAACATCCAAACAAACTTTCGCACTTATAATATTATTAAGATAGTAAGTATCATCAAAGAAATCATCCAAAAATAATTACTATATTAATTTTAAGAGTTATCTATTGCTAGTAACACAACGTACTTTTTAAATAAATATTTTGGGACAACTCATACACGGCCATCAGATCCCAAACTAGGCAGTGCCTGTGCTATGGTAACCAGACAATTGATAAACATACATATATGTAAAGAAAAAGTATTAACACAACACACGAGTTTATTAATTTACCGCTAATTCAAAAAAAAATTATATTATATACATATATATTTCAAAATGCATACTTATATAGATAATTTACACCCAGACACAGAGCAAATACTCGTGCTCATCACACAAATATTTGTTCTGGGTGGGAATCGAACGCACGACCCCCGGAGCAGCAATCAGGTTCACTAACCACTAGACCAAAGGGCCAGTCAACAGTTTTGAAACACGGAAGCGAATATACTTTTTTCCAGTAGTATTTCCTACTTTATGATGATAAAAAAATACAATATATCACTTAACTTGTCTGAAATCATTAGCTCGCAGATACGCCATTACTCACCAAGGCGTGAATCACTGGTTCTTATGAAATCCATAGCTCTGTAAAATTGATGAGTGACCGATAAAACGCTACAAAACAAGTTGCGCATGCGTTGAACTCTTACCAAGGACGACTCTATAGTTAACAAGTTAATTGCTTCTTTGTTGTTTGTGAACGAATTCGAAGAACGTCTTATTAAAAGTTATACGACATGCAATGGTTACCTAATAGGCAAAGAGAGGCGATGTAGAACATGTAGAAAATTATTAATTATTTCCAAGAATGATATCCGCCTCAGTGGGAACAAGTTGAATGCGTTTTTCTTTTGTCTTACAACGTTTTGCTTTTTGTTTTATACTTAATTTTTATCGGCACTTAATAAGGATATATATCGTCTACTTTAAAACTAAATGTCCAATGCACTAAATAAAATTATTTTTATGTGTCAAAAAAAATATTGCTACATTTCACTTGTTTCAACATACTATGTTTAATAGTGAAGACACGACCAGCAGAGGTGTTTATGTTAAAAGGTTCCGTACTCAAAAAATGTTAACGAAAACCTATTACTGAGACTCAGCAGTCCGTCCATCCGTCTGTACGC
>DWNK01000897.1:0-10337 GCA_018250315.1 Hyalothyrus neleus pemphigargyra | reverse complement strand
AGCCATTGAACTATTAACTAGCCTATTAGTTAAAAAACTGTCCGCGCGTCTGTAAAGTTTCTCCAACGCGTGGTTACTGCGAACTAACTAACCAACTAACTTTGTTACGTAGTTTCTAACGATGTGAATGGTAGTTTGTTTATATAAAAAATATAGTCGGATCGGTGTTTCAATACAGACCTGTCAGACAAATTTAGAAATTATAAAAGTTTTGAAATGTTGACTATTAATAATGGATTCAGGTAGAGGGGCCTGGGGTAGGTAGATAAGAACGAAGATATAAAGGTAGACATTTTCCAAAACCAAATTTAACTTTCTTAAGAGATAAATAGACGTATTTGTGGTCAGTTTGCATCACAGCATGAGTGCTTGCACTGATTTTCTGGAGGCCTACTCCTTGAAGTTTCGAGCAAATTTTCGGAACACACAAGCTACTTTCAGATAATCCTTTTGCTTGGCATATAAGAACGATATTAGACACTTGACCGAAAGAACTAAGGGGTGACAGATGTTGAATGCCCGAAATTTTGGCCGCAGTCTTTGGGTTGGATTAACGGAGTAGGAGCCCTTGATTTGAAGGGTGCTATCAGGCTAAACATAACGTGGCATTTCAAATAAAACCTCAGTTGTAGCAGCGCATGGGTAATCGAATTGATATAGCGACTCCTGTTCTATTTGGAGTTTATTACAATGTCTACGTATGGCAGATACTATTCCATTTTATAGTAGGATAACAACCTCCGGCACGAGTCTTGAGCATACTGTTCATTGGTCGGTTTAATATCGGCTGCGCGGTCGCCCACGTGATTGTTTCGTCACGCATCTGTGATCGACTCCAAATAATACTTCTGTGCTGGCTACAGCTGGGTGGCAGTGACCACTTACCATCGGGTGGGGTGCATGCTCGTTTGCTAACATAATTATCATAAAAAATAACTTCTCAACTATACATATAATAGTTTAACACAGTTCAAACTTTAAACTATCCAGAAACTAAGAAAGTTTGCTCCCGTCGGAGTTGGTCGGTTGATTTACGTCCAGGTGCATGTAACTAAATAATTTCCAACTGCAGTTTTGTAACGAGATTTGTAACTTTGTTTGTATGCATTTCAACCGTAGTTAAAACTTTGTTGTCGGCTATCCCGCGTTAAATTGCTTTAGTGTTATTGTTGAAAAAAATTGCTAGGTAAATGATAGTGTGGTGCGACCACCACACGCATTTCTACTATGAAACAACTTTGTGGAGTAGCAACGCATCTATGATCGACTCAAGTAGGACTACTGTTCTACATGGAGTTGGTTATAGATGTCTATGAGCGGCAGTGACACACTTACCATCAGATGGCCTGCATGCACGTATGCTACTTGAATGTTAGAAGAAAATGTTTTCTTAGCGTGTATCGACTTATAATCGACCTGAACAAAATCATTTATCAGATAACAGCATCAATAGTCCATAGAATATTATAAATACATATATAAAGTCAGTCAATACGTAAATAGGAGCGGATAGCAACTTTTAGCGCTTTGTACTATTAATTTATACTCATATTTTTAAAGGCCTTGAATTCTTAGTCCTAGTGGTTTTACTTAGGCTGAAATTAGATGTCACTCTGACCTCTGACAGCGTTTCAGCTGTTGACAGTAGGACTGCAGAAGCGGGGAGGAAAGAGAAAATATGTGCCAGTCAAAGGAAAGAAAAGACTGTAATAGTTCACGTTATATATTGTACATAATATAATAGGCTAAAGATCTAATAAGTTCATTGATAGCAATAACTAACATTGCCATAACGCGTCGTCGAATAGCATTAATAGCCTGGGTGTTTGTCACAACGCATTATGACCATTTTATAAGATGAATAACGTGAATGTGGATATTTTATGGTCATTGGTCACCAACACCTGTTTTGTAATCTCGCTCAATGAGTGTTTTCAATAACCTAACCTAACACTACTATTTATATATTTCAATTATAAATACGGACACATATGTTTCCCTTTGTGTATGTCGCGTGCAATGAAACCAGTTTTATCAACAATGTAAGACCAGCTTGATACGGATTCCATTATTCATAATTACCTGCGGTCTATCAACATTTATAATCTATAATTTCTAGATATTAAAATTGTTTATCCATCGAGATCCTTATCGCGTACGTGGCGGTCTTGATAATTGTGTATTGAAAATAAAATATTAAGGTTGTGTCGGAATGACTCGTGACATACAAAAAACTAAATCGATGAGTGAGTGAACAGTACCGTCTTCTGTATATACATGAAGTTTTTAGTCCTATCACTGTTATAATGTTATAATTGCCTAATTTTATAACACATAAAATAATATGGATGTACACGATACGAATATACTTATCAAAGTGGCAAAGTGAGAATTTGATTGGTAACCGGTACAAGCGACATTATACTACGCACTTGTCGGTCACTACAATCACCGTGGTTGGAGGTGCGATTGAAAGCACTAGGCTCCTGGCTAGGCTAGTCCTGGGAACTGGGATCCTGTCACGTACGATTTCAAATAGAATTTCAGTGCTGTTTGATGTAGTAGACTGTCATGGACCGCAGAACTGCTCTACATCAAGTGCCCTGCACGTTGTATTGGGCTCAAGACTTACTATAAATAACAAACTTTCATATTCTATTATTATAATATTTATTGCACATATGAACCTTATACAAAAGCTTGTATTTTTATAGTTCTTTCGCCAAAGTAGAAAATAAAAGTTAATTTTTTAGAATATAACTAAGAATTTTGCTAAGTTACGCTCATAAAAAAAATGTAAATATATATTATTTGGCAAAATTCTAAATAGAAAACTGAATGGTCTAACGTTTGCTTATGTATGTCATTCTCTCCTAATGTGATGTATGACAAGAGGATGAATGTGTAATGCGTGTAATGATTCATTTATGACTCAAGAAATAATTGTAATAAAATTGGTTTTATAATTTTTAAGTATGAACATTCTATTACAGTTTTCCGCAAACAGTGGAACAGGCATTTAATATTACAAAAGCTCATTTACAAATCTCAGCGTCGCAAAAACGAGGAACACAAACCTGTTCGGCGTTCAACAAAAAACGCCGTGTTGGAGAAAATGCGTGGGAAACGTCGTATTTGTAATTCTACTTTAGTCGGGCTCCATTTAGGTGAGTTGAATAAAATCGCCTGAAAACAAAATATTCATTCAGCGCTCTCCATAGTGGGTTGTTTAGCTACGTACAATACCGTAGCGGCTGTAGTATTCCCTCGTATCCAAAAGTTCACGGTTGAAGGTTGAAAAGAGTTCCCATTATTTCGTTTTCTGTTCAACTCACTACACTTGCGAGTGTGGCCACGAAACTGAGCTGTGCCGAGATATCCCGCTCGGCTTAAGCGTGGTACAATAATGAGCAGTCTATATTCGTAACACCAACAGATTTATTCTAGAAGCGCGGTGCTTCTAGAATCTGTTGGTGTTACTGGCCCTGACGTAGACCCAGAAAAGACTTAACGCACTGCGTATTAATTTTTGTGCAGTGTCGACATATATGACATTGTGTTCTAAAAAGTATTCAATTGATATGAATATAGAGCGGGTTTATAACTACAATATTTTTTAATAGACCCGTTCGTGTCGCACAGTAACATTTCACTTATTTTACGTAATTAGGACAATCAGGTTATTTTATTGGTAACAACAGGGTGGGAAGCTAGCTAGGATACTGTGAGTCAACTCAGCTCAGTTTTATAGCCACCGTTTAGCACCGCATACAAAACCTTCCAAAAAATTATTTGAAGTATTTCATTTTGTTCTCTATAATATGCTAGTAACGTTATAAATGTAGGCACGTACTTACATAACGTTTAGCGATTTTTTTTATAGTAGTTTTAACTATAAATACCCATTAGGGTTCCGTAGTCAAACGCGTTATAAAGAATCGTTATATTTTTGTTATAATTTTTAAATTTCGTTATATAGCATATTATTTATGTCACAGCTTTTTACTGAGACTATTAGGGACTATATGATTGTACACAGATGGAACTGCATACATCGGTACTGTCTTTTATCAATGGTACGGTGTTGTGAAATATAGCTATTTAAGCTATATTTAAGCCTTAAGATTTAAATCCGAATTAGGTACTTATATATTAGCATGGTTCAAAAAAAAAAAAGATAAACAGTTGTTTTTTTTGTTTCATTTAAAGATTAATTTATTTTATCGCATCGTCCTATTTTTTAAATGCAAACTTAATTTGCTGATAAATTTTGGATGTGAACAGTGTATCCTCTCTTAGTCTCCTCCTCTATTATCTTTTATTTCTACGTCTGTGAACATGGTTCGCAGTTATAAATATTTCCTTATGATATTTTTAGAAATAACAATTGGTTTGTGATACACTCAGGATTTCGATACACCAAGGATTTCAACTCAGCAACCGCAATTTTTACTTTACTGTCGCCACCTTTACTGCTGCATTATCGCAAAAAGAGAAAGTGCATAACATAAAATTTATTTATGTCACTAATTGTTTTAAGCCTCGAATGCACTCACCGTGCAATGTTTCCCCGCAAAATAGTGCCTATTTAATTGTTCCAGATTTTATATATTCCGGTTGCAATTTGAACAAAAATACTCGAGCCCCGGGCACTACAAAGCCCGGTTTTCCACATAAAGGATTTCATACGAACGAATTTCGGGAGCTTTAAAAAACGGATAGGCACGCTTTGTGTTCGGATTGCAGGATCTAACGCGGGGGATGGATTGTGTGGATGCTTGTTATTTTTTGTTTCCTTTTTTTTTTATTCCGCTCGCCCCCAAAACCAAAGGTTTTGTTGTAGACAATCGAACGAATTTAAAGGGCTATTGTTTTGCGGATGCTATCGGTATGAACGGAATCATTCGATGGATTTGTATATATTCCGAATGGTAATGCGACATAGTGACTAGGATACGAACAACCATTATAGAAAAGACTCGTCATTTAGATTAAATTTCCGATTGACCGGGAATCGAATTTAAATTTCACTGTTCCTGTGAATGTTAACCACTGATTAACCACATGACTTTTTTTAGACCTCCGTACCTCAAAACCAAAAAACAGTCTTAACGCACTGCGTAACCAAACCAAACCAAAGAAAATAATTTTAGACTGACAAAGTCTAAAATGTTTTCACAAGAGTGCAGTCTGTTAGAGCTGTGGATAAATCAAACTTTTAAGTCAAAAAAAGATCAACTGAAAAACTAGAATTTGTTTCCGATAGTGTATAACGGCGACATAAGTACCTACATATAATAGTCTAACTATGCCACTTCTACAAATATTGTAGAAGTGGCATAGTTCGACTATTAGTTACAGTTAGTAGTTTACAAAAAAAAGTCTGTATAGCTATCGCGTGGGAAGAGTTCCCGCGCAAGATTCCTTCTGTCTTACATTTTTCTCGGTTGCCTAATGAATAATTTGTTCGTCCGTGCAATATCTCGTTAGCTATTGTTCCAATTGTTAGCGATATGTGGCGCATTTGAACGCATGGTTGGGCGGACAAATAAAAAATCTCGTCGGGTGTATATTTCCGTTATTTGTACTGTAAAGATATGTATATGAACGTGTATTATTCATACGCAGAATACGAGACACAGATACGGCTAAAGATGCTTGATTTTAATATGTATGAGTAATCATTTGTAGATGCATGTGATGCAATGAAGTTACTTGTGGATTTATTTATGTTTATTTCAAAGGTGATGTAGGTTTTTTAACCGGCCATGCAGAGAAACTTTTTGTTCAAAAATAATCCTTTGAAGTATTTTCTTCTCGGCTGGAACTTTGCTCAGAATTATCAGACTCCAATGCATTGGTAGTAGTTACAAATGTCATGTAGAACTCGCAGACAAGCGAGTGCCCTTAGTATGAATTGCAATTAAAAAAAGCTCGATACACTATCGTATTGGCTTCCGATTTCGCCTATTTTATTGGCCGAGCAATCCATCGATTCGATGAACGAGATATGGGTGTGGGTGGTTCTCCAATGAAATCAGCGGAATCAAATGTTTTCGTTTTCGATAATCGAGTCAAAACGAGCAAAACTTGTACTAAGCTGTACCCTACGTACAAATAAGTTTTGCTTGTTTTCGACTTTATAATTCGCACACGATTTTGAAAAACAGACGCTATGCGCGTCTGTGTTTCATTTCGTTTTCGTTTGATGGATTGATTCTGAGATTTCCAGATTCAGAGATTGTATAAAAATGCACGTACTACAATTGGCCAATTTGAAGTTGACGTTAATTAATATTTCGGTTAATCAGTATGAAAATAATTTAATACATGTAGACGCGAGATCAACGTTGTATTCGTCAAGTAAATTGTTTAACTGTAACCCTTTGTTCCTTTATATGTTTCCTCCCTACAATTCGGGAGGGCCTAGAGAATACTTCGCGGAGAACATAAACTGTTTAATCAAATGAAAAGCCGATAGAAATGTAGAAAGCTCTCTCGCCGGTCCACAATAATCAAAATTATTCCCAGATAGTTGCCGGAACAGTCGCGGGAGACTTGATAAATATTCATGAGACGGATAAACGGCGCAATTGAAATTCCCAATAAGAAATTCTTAATTAGAGCTTTGGGGTATTTTCGTCATAAATCTGATGTAATCAGGTTGAATGAACCTATTAGATCGCGGCACCGGCGTATAAGACGGTAATAAATATGTGCCGCCACTGAGCGTTTGATACGGTTTACGTACACTGACGTCGTCAGGCGTCAGACGTACGACGATTCGACCTACCGTAGTGCCCTGCAAGGACTGGTTCGGTTCCCAGATAAGCAATCATTTATCTCTTATCTATTATAGCAGGCACGGAGCATGATCATAATGCTCAGTTAGACATTGAACTCGTAACTATCCAAGCGATGGGTTCGTCAGTAGAGTCCTGTTAGTTGTCCAAAGCTTATTGTGCTCAAGTTCACTTGGACAGCTACGCGGTCATATCGACTAAACAGCATTGTAGTCAAATTTCTTGTCGGTTGATATACCCTTCATAAGCAGCTTAATTGGTGCCGGTGCCGATGCGACGACGTGCTACAAAAAGTTCTAACCACCTTCACCGTACACAGTCAAGTAGAACCAATATACAAAAATAGAAATCTCATCTAAATCACGTTCTGATTTGATAGTACGTGCTTATTATCAAATATTAAGTGGGTCAATACATTTTCCTCCTTTCATTTTGATGAGTCGGTTAAACTTGTCGGTTTAGCTTTTTAGTACCGTTTGTCACTGCCTCGTTCGGTTGATAATTTTTTTTTCTTACTTTCGTAGTGCGGAGTGGATCGTTTTTGTAATCGTTACATTCATGTGTAAATCAGTGTGTAAATCAATGTGTAAAAAAAAAGTATATATTGATTAAAAAGTAGTAAATTTGGGGAGATGATTGCGCTACGGCTACTTCATTATTTTTAATGTTTGATCCACTTTGTATCATTTTCTGGTCTACAGGTCATACGATGCGACCTTAACACTTTGTACTTCAGTACAATACTTCAGTATTAAATAAAAAAAAATGTTTGCACATTAATTTGCTTTTGCTACTGCATCAGAAAAGTTTAATATTTTTTTTCTTCTGCATGCTGGGATATAAGATATTTGTAACGTAACCTCAAAAACGTTTCGTATTCTTAAGAGGCTTACGTAAGCTGCACTGCACTTCTGTCGCATACTAAAATGTCATTATTCAGACAGCTGCAGCTAAGCTGGCAAGTTCTGGCCGTAGACTGTTAAGTAATCTGTATTGTGGACCCGTTCTATTTAAATTTATTCTAGTAGAGAATTTATCACCTTTAATACTAATTTGTACTTAGTAGAGTGAAGAGTGAATCGTGCGAAAGTAGGATAAATAATAATTGCCTATCTCGGGATTGCATGAAGACGAAGGAAGAACATTTTAAATTACGTTTAATACCTTGTATAATATCAATGATATAATATTACGTTGGATTAGTCCAGGTAACTAAATCGATGTATACTATATTAATATCACGTCGCGTGGTGCTAAGACATAATTCACTTGAACCGTTATCAGACTGAACTTGGTCACCTCCGGATGATCCGAGTATGAAGTCCCCTGATGATTACATTTTAAGAAACTCAACACCACTCCCCGCGGCAACAATGTCTAGCGGAACGATTTTCAATTGACACCAAGTGAAATATGACGTCGTTACTGCGGGATACACGTCGCTATGATTTACCGGCTCCCGGCGTCCCGAATTCGAATACAATCCCCTCTGCATACTAAATTTCCTTTTGCCGACGGTTTTTTTCCGAAGTTCGGTTGTATGCGATTTTTTGTTTATGCTCGTGGAATATTCTGAATTATTTAAAAACCAAAACCTTTCAAAGAATAAATCTTTTCAGGGTACTCTCTGTGTTGTTTTTTAGCGAATATAGTTTTTGTTTTATATATGTTATTATTGGGTCAAAGATGTTTGTTTGTAAAGTATTTACTATATCGGGTATATATTACATCAGAATAGGATAGAATACTGAATTCTGTACCGCAGCCAAAACACCTGTGGTTAGCTCTTTACCTACCACCTTAAAACTTTTGAACCACTTATACAATAAACCCGACTATTGCGGTACACATCACCGGAGAGGAGGCAGTAGATCTCTAAGAATTTGGTCGGAGGTAAAAACCTCGCGACACGCAGATCCTGGTTTTCAGTCTGCACTAAAACGGGGGAATTTGGTCGACATTGTAGCATGGTTGGTATTCTGTGAGATTTAATTCGAGTTTTAATATTACTATCAACCCTACACTTTGTTAGTTAGGTTAAGATCGACCGCAAGAAAGTGCTCTTATAACAGAACGGCGACCTAATTGATGTTATTTGTAGAATATCGAATTTCGCCCAGCTTTTGAGATCATTGCCCGACATAGATATAAAATCGAAATCGTACTAGTCGGAATGAGTGTTGCGATAATTTATCGATGTTACAAAAGTACACTCATAGATTAGACATTACTCACGTTACAATAGAAGATTCCGCCATCGAAGTTCAATTCTGTACATCCAATGTATGTCGGTTCTGCTGTCTGCGTGTAGTTCTTTATGTAATTTAGTTCGAAAATTTACAAAGAATGTCGGTGTTAATTTAACTAAAAGATTATATTATTTTATTAAATTCATAAAAATATGCAAATACTATAAGTGTAAAAAGATAAAACTTTGAAACATGCGTTCATTTTCACGCACCATTGTTGCCTGACTAAACATAATGCCCACCGTTGGATTTATGAGCGTATCCATGCAGTTTTAACGCAACTTTGGTCGGTAAAAATTGTATGAATTTACAATGTTGTCAGTTGAATGCATCGTTGCTAGAATTTTCCTAAGTCCCATTCTGAATTGTGAATTCCACGAAAAGTGAGTGCAATTTGTTATGCTACGCTGTCACTGTGTGCGTGTGTCACACACGACTCGTTTGTTGTCTGAACAGTGACATTGTTGTTCTATCTGAATGAGAAGATTTTGAACGGGTCTAATGCCCCCTTCACGCTTCCCAAGATCGGATTGGTCTTGAGGCTTTACATTTAGGCCAACATTACCTTTTTAATAGAGTAAAAACAGAATTAGAAATATAACATTAACGGCACATTTTTTCACAATTTATGGAATTGCAATCCTTATATAATTTAGAGACAAATGGATTTTCGTATAGCTTAATTCAGGCTTCTTCGAAGACTGGCTGATCGGCGAGCATTAGAGATATATTAACTCACCTTCGTAGATAACCCAGTACGTATGTAAATACAAAGTCGAGTGGCGTCTAAAAGCGGCCGTCGGCCGATCTTTAGGTGGCACTTTTCTCGAGAGCGGCTCTCGGGCACGCGTCGGCGAATCCGGCGGCTGGCGACATGGCGGCATGCGGGGGTAATTCACGCGAACCGACTGCCCGGAGGGCGTTTACCTCTACCGCGTGTAGGTAGAGAGGGCTGGTGCTAGGGCTGGTGACGGCTGATAGATTTTTTTTAATACGCTCAAAAGTATTTATTTTTTGTAGGCCGGCCGGCTGGATGGCATACAAATCATTCTTATTCTATATTCTTGAGCTAGGCCTGTAAACTCGGGAGACCCGGTAATAAACTCAGCCGGCGTGTCGGTTTTTGTATTTGTACACATGAATACATGAACATATATATTTAAATCCATTGTTGCGTACCAAGTTATCATATTACATCAATCACAACAAAACTCACCAAGAAACTGATTAGATATACACTCTACACGTATAGATTGCCAAAGCACAAACAAATAGTGTATTTTGT
>DWNK01000896.1:0-10340 GCA_018250315.1 Hyalothyrus neleus pemphigargyra | reverse complement strand
CCCAGGCAAGGTACCTAATGGTAAGTTGTCACCGTATATATGAACATTTGCAACGCTAAAGAAGTCGCCAATGATCGCTGACTTTGATGGTACTTTGATGGGATTTACGATGCTTGTTCACGCTCTTCGAGACGAGGTGTGGGTCTCGTGTCGCCGAGCTCACAGGAAGCAGCAACCAACAGGCACCGAGGACACGCCGACAGAGCCACCGCAATAGGATGGGAAGGGTGGGAAGATGGAATCGGGCTCTCAGCCAACACGGCAAGCCATTATTGACGATAGATTTTGGCCTGAAATGTCGCACGATGAGACTTTGCCACCAGCGATAAGAAAGTGACAAAATAACATACTATATTATTATTAACTCTAATTCCATGACTGAAGAGTGTACATTACCAAAAAACCGCGGGCTTATTACGCTCACTTTCATTCCGAGATCAACCACGCATACGCACAACCGTTACCAATTACAATCTCTACAAAAACCATCCAAACAAGCTAAATATTATCCACGAAATTCC
This sequence comes from Hyalothyrus neleus pemphigargyra, assembly GCA_018250315.1. Taxonomy (NCBI): domain Eukaryota; kingdom Metazoa; phylum Arthropoda; class Insecta; order Lepidoptera; family Hesperiidae; genus Hyalothyrus; species Hyalothyrus neleus. The sequence continues at coordinate 9,819 of DWNK01000896.1, read as the reverse complement.
CATGAAAAGAATGCATTATAATTAATAGTTACGTGTCGACAATGGCCGCGAAGATAAAGCAATAATGACATTAATGAGAAAATCACACGTACCGGCGGAGGCTCCGTGTGGCATAATATGGATTATGGTAAATCGCTGAAGCCTACATCGGTAGAAATGCAGAGGCATACGGGGTAAAGCCACACCGCATGGGAGAATTAGAATGATGGGAGATTGTTCAGAAAAATTGAGGCATATGGGGTATGGCTACAAAGGATAAATAATTAAAATTAAAATGATTTTCAAGCTTGTCACTAAGCCATAATCAAATCAAAGCTCCTGCTCCTTTTCTTTATTATATAAATAATATTCTGCATTTATTACTAACAGATATTTCATAAATTTATAAGACATCAAACATCAATTACGTTATATCAGTATCGATTTATCGTCAAATCGGTAATCGGTTACGTGGTTTTATCGATGAAATTGCTTTAGAATGACTTCGCTCAGCGTTCGCGACGCTAACTCTATATCGTGAAAATAGTCTGTAGTCTCCACGACTCACACTTCTTGCACACTTTCACTGGAAGATTAGCCTTTTTTCCTCTCTATTTTGCCTTACTTGAATGGATAATGCCTAACTTATCACCGAGACCCATCTAGACAGATAGTGTTTAACCGTTTTCTACCAATTACCTACCTTCAATACCGTTTAAACGATCTTAAGTATAAGTCATTGTTTCGCTTAGGGCTTACACCTCTTATTATTAAAAGACATGTATTATTTCACAAAGTAAAATGAGTAGGTACTTTGGTAGCCTGTACAGTGCCGATTTAATTACCTACACTATTCCAACGTGGAATAGTATTGATATCTGATATCAAACATAATTAAAAAATTGGATCTTTATGCAATCCCATAGAATAGTAATAAACAATTAACACCGACGTCCCGACTTATTTGAATAAGGCCGACAGTGTGACAGATAAGCATAAAATGTTTGTGTAAATGTATCTATAGTTACTTTTGATCTTATTTTAGAGTAAATAGTAAAAAATAGTTCATAGAATGTCAGTGCATTAAACAAAAAAATTGAGTCTTACTATGTTCTTTTGGTCAGGGGTCATTCTCTAGGTTAGACGTAGTGGTCATCATGCGTAAATTATCCTCATCTCTTGTCGTTCGAGCGATTTGGTCAGCTCATTGTCTCTTTAACTTGCTGAGAAGAACTATTTTGGTAAGCTTAAATCACAATATTAAAATTACGTACGGTTGGCAACCCTGTTTCTGCTATGCGGCTTCCTTTCTCCCTTTCTGTTAGGAAACACTGACACTTTATTCGTCTTTAACACTGATATAGAGTTTAAGCTACGCTCTGCAATAACTCTTTTGTTCGGGATCACAATACCGTATGATTAGATGCAATGCTCATCACTTTTGTCTGGTTTAATATGCGTTGTCCGTCAAAAAGAGGTTGTTAATCTGTCAAATGCAACCTTGCCTCTTGTTATTTCGCAAATGAAATATCAACGTTCTTTATTATGAAAGATTTTTTAAATCTATCTGTTAAGATATTTAGATTATGTTTGTTTTTTATTCTGTCGTATGAGATTTTTTATGTGTAAGTCAAACAAAGAGATGGTAAGTACACCGCCACCGCCGCCTGTTAACATTTGCAACACCAGGGGAGTCGCTAAGGCTCGCCAGCTTTAAAGGGAACGGGACGGGATAGGATATAAAAGATGGGAAGTGTGGGAAGAGGGACTCTGGCTCTCAGGCGCGCTACCGGAACACGACAAGTCGCTATTGACTGTAGACTCCAGTGTGTAATAATAAATCTATCGTTTGGTGCTTAAGATGCTTAAACAATGCAAAATTAATCGTTTAATGAGTAAGCGGCTTCAGTGAAACAGATGATTCGGGATAATTAAATTTCTACAATTCGTAAAGCCACAATCAATTTGTGTTTAATGTTTATAAAGTCATTATAAAATTCACTAATTTTACCATTAGATGTACAACATCACCGATTTGTACCGAGTGCAGCGGTTGTAAAGCTACTACTACCATTAAGTAAGTTAAGTAAGGGTAGGTTTACCGTTTAACTGTAGGCAAATAAAATTAACCCTTATATGTTAGGCACCCTGTATACTTAACTCCTGATAAATATGTATGGGCACCTTATACCCTTAAATTTTTTTATTTATTTTATTTTTATACGGCCATAGTAATATGTATACTGTCTATAAATTTCAAATATCTACCTATCATAATTTTAAACAGACAGACGGACCGTCAGACAGTGGAAGTTTAGTAGTTTGGTTGGCATAGGTACGGAACCTGAAAAAAAGATAATATTTATTACGTTAGTAAAAAAGATAATAGTTAGTACTAAAAACAAAAAGGTGTACAACCTCTGCACTAGTCGGAAGCGGTGACATCCGAAGATGGATTGGTGCTTGCCAAGTGCACGTCATGCTCTAATGTGTGTCAGATTTTTTGTGCTTAATACAAAGACACCGGAAGCTTCTTGCATGGTTCTAACGCGTTTTTGTTAAAAACATACATTCGAAACCGGATTAGTATTTTGAAATTTCGCCTTTTAACGAAGATGGTTGCCTAAAATATATTATTATTATCAATATTTTAATACAAAACAAATTTGGATATACATATATCCATTATGAACATAGATATCCATTACTGTCTCTAGAGTAGGCTAGATTCTTCTCTATGAAAATATATATTATGTCATAGTCTACCTATAGTCTACTCGTATAAATGTAGGTTTAATTGAAATGTCTTCCTTAACCTGTAATACGGTAATAAAGCGGTAGAAAGTGATAACAAATTTTTTTAGCCCCGTGATTTTGAAAAATCACAGTGCATGTCTGGGATTCAAAACTGGACCTCGGGAGTAGAGATCGCTATTATTAAGCACTACACGCTAGTCTATTATTGCATAGTCGTGATTTAATACCAACACGAAAGCCAGTACAAGCATACCCCGGTATTATTAATGCGCGGGAACTAGAAAGTTTGTAATATCACGAATTAAAACTTACTATCACGAGTGGATTAGAAATTATAGATAAATGACAATTTTATTAATATTCGCGAGTTTAATAGGATTTTTTTTCATCATCATTACCATAAACCCATTACCGTCTAGATCCCCTCTAAGAATGGAACAGACAAGACCAAAGGCACTAAGTCTGAAGTCTACCACTATTTTTTTATTGTGAAAGGCTGGACTCGTGCTTTGATAAATAACTTTGGATGCTTCAATCGTAAACTGTTTGTGTCCTAGTCTTTTGGATTACAGTTCGCCTTCCAACAGCAACGCTAATGCTAAGGAAAACTAGGATTTTCGGGACGATGACTTATCTGGTTTCATCTGCAGTCATAACATGTCTATCTAGTCTAGATGAATGCTTCGTTTGTGTGCTAAAGCGTTGCAACTTGTCAGGAAATGCTGGGGTGTTTCAAGTCTACCACTAAGCACTTTACTACAAACTTGTAAAATTTTATGATTCTAGATCAATGGGTTTAGTACCCTTAATATGTGTTGCAATCACAAAAATGCTCGATAAACTATTTCGTATCGACTCCCGATTCCGCTTATTTTATTGGCTGAGCGAGCCAATCGGAACCGAAAGTTTTCGTTTTCGATGATCGGGTAGTCGAAAACAAGTAAAACTTGTATTAAGGGTTCCGCACGTAAAAATTTGCCAGTCTTAGATTCGTAATTGTAGTTTCTTCGTTCTTTTCACCTAGCTATGCTGATGAACGCTTATAAAGGCAAAGCAAAGGCAAGGCATATAAAGTCTAAGAGTTATTTTTTATGTAGAGTAGAAGACGGTTATGGAAACTGGTTGTTATCTCTCAGGGATAATATGTAAACAATTCCAAATAACACAGTCCTACTTAAGATCGCTACAGATACCTACTACCTTCTCTGCTTAAATTAAATGTATAAATAAAAAAAAAATAGTAAAACGAAATAGTGAAAACTACTCGAAAACGCTCGTCGCTGTAGTCGATCTACAAAAAGTTCTTAAAATTAAATAATTTTATGTTTCTAAGAAATTTGTTACATACGTACATGCTCTCGTCGGTCAAGATATACCGTTACGAATATGTAAATGTGCAAATTGCAATGCATTTATACCAGCAGTGATATCGGATAATCATTTTAATTTAATTTCGTATTTCTTAGAATTTGCTTAAAATGTTTACAGTACTAACAATTGTGTAAGGTATTTTACTTTACATTATATTACTGGGTGAGGTTTTATGAGAAATGTAAATCAAATAAGGAATCTCCTTATTTGATGCGCTAAATTTCTCTAAATAATACAATTTTTTTTAATATTCTTTATTACATAGATTTTCCATTTTGTGTTCTTAACACATTATTGGATCCCACTAGGAAGTTTACTTAAATCGTGTACAGGGTGCAGACTTAATTACCGACAGTACTCCGACCTGATGTGGCCTTGTTATAAAATAAATTTTTTATTTATTGTAATAACAAGGAAATAACTATTCTTTTAATTAAAATAAATAAAAACAATAATAACAATTAACGTAATGTGCAGCCCACAAAACAATTTCTGACATTATAGAAACGAGTACTGTTGCAAGTATATCTAGGAAAGAATTATAATGCAAATTGACTAATATACAAGTCAATGATTGCTATGATTATACAGGAAATAGTATTATTTTTTACTTAACTAGAATACTTTGTATCCTGTGCCTACAGCAGATGTAATCCAGCAAGGAATTTTAATGAGGCAACGATATATTCTCGAACTATTGTGTGTTATTAAAAAACAATGTAAGAAGCTTTGAATAGCTTTGATGTTGTAATGCAACTCCTTATTGGAAAACATTCTGAGTCATCTTTACGTAACCGTAAGCGTCTATTTTATGCTTTCCTGGTCATTCTAGAAATGATATTATGCCACGACCTGTATATAAAATGTTTTAAATTCGAATTCATATGATTCATGCAGTAATTTTTAGCTGCTTTTTTAAGAGCTTTTAGTAAATATCACAATGAAAAAAAATCAAAATGAAATACTTTACCGACGATGCGCAATATCTCCCGATGAGAACAACCCGCAAGAAAATCATGTCATTTGTTTTTTGCCCCTTTTTATTTATTTTTTGTTCTTCATATACCGCTACATAAAACATTTTAAAAGCCACTGTTAAATACGATAACGAGATTATATATATATCCATTTTATTAGCATACTCCTGGCCTGGCTAGTGGTAAGGTCCTATCGTATGACATGACTGGCTAGCGGCCACCCTTAGGCCGTAGTCACCGTTAATAGCGACTTGTCGTGTTCCGGCCTGAGAACCAGAGTCCCTCTTCCCACCTTTCCATCCTTTCTATTCCATCCCGACCCTTCTCCATTCACAGCCAGCGAGCATTTGTGACTCCTCTGGTGTTGCAAATGTTCATAGGCGGCGGTGATTAATTACCATCAGGTATCTCGCCTACATCTTCGTTTGGCTATGACAAAAAAAAATACTCCTGGCCAGATTGAAATCTCATCTCTCTCATCATTTCAACTTATCATTTAGTTTAGATCTTTCCTGGGTGTTGGTGTACTTGTCATAGTTGTGTGTGTCTATGATACTCACGATATAAGGAGTCATAGTTCTCTATAGGTTTTTTTTATTTTTTTATTCCTTGTGTAAACCAAACGAAAAGGCAGGCTACGGGATATAAACATTTAAGCAAAACAACAGTAATTAATTATAAAGCGTATCAATAAAATTGTTTTGTAGGATACAGGTATATGTTATAGAACATATAATATTAATTTAATAGATAAAATAAGGAAGCAAGATACAGTTGTAAACGGACAGTAAACAATGTTTAATGGCATTGTTCTGCTTCATATATATTTTTATTATAACACCGATACAAATGAGGACTATTAAAATTCACTACGGGTACTTATTGTTTCCTATGAACGTTTTAATAAAGGCTTGTTAATTGTTATTTTTCAACGACTAATTTGTTATGTCCATTTGTGTATGTTATGTATTGTGACGGCCGTTTTTCATAAATAATCCGATTATTTTCTGAAAGAGACTTCATAGAATTGATTTCCGAAAATTGGACCAATTACATCACCTTACCGTCAATTGTCCAGGATTAATGTTGGGAATCGTAGAGAAAACAGCATAGAGTTACCTTGTTCATTGATGTAAAAAAATCTTTGAATTCTGTTTTTAAACGACTTCAAAAATGAGGAGGTTATCAATTCGGAATGTATTTTTATTTGTTACTTCACAACTACGTGATTTGTGAACCAATTTGAAAAAAATTTAAATTACGATCTCTCATTCCGGACGCCCGAATTCGAATCCCAGGCACCCTGATATTTAAAATCCAAATGTATGATCTGTGAATAGGAGATCCAATGATGCGTTGGCTTTGAAAGGAGAGATGGGATTTACGATGCATGTCCAGTGTCCACGCAGTTCAGAATAAGATGCAGTCTTTAAGAGAGCTTCAGGAAGCAGCAACGTTTTGTGTACCCACGGGCCCTAATAACGCCGGCAGAGGCATCGCAACAGGATGGCGGGAAGATCGAGCCTGGTCTACAAGCAAATATATACAAGTAGAACAGAGAAGAGAGTACTTCCTTATACTTAATAAGTTTTTCTTTCCGCTCAATCGAACATGGCCGCGTGTTAAACGCACGTGCTGTGTAAATTGAGCGTTTATGTTTGCGTTATTGCTAGTTAACTGGATTCCCGAGGAAATTACTAACAGCAATGTTAACTAATGGGAGAGTGAGAAATTCGTTTTATATTAACTTTTGTAATATTTAAGTAGCAAACGAGCTTGCAGGTGGTTGCCGGCTGATGCGTGAGGCTGGTGGAAAAATTTCATCGTGTGATCTGACTCTCTAGCGACCGCCCTCAGGCCGGGTCTACCGTCAATAGCGACTTGTTTGTTCCGGCCTGAGAACCAGAGTCCCTCCTCCGATCCTTCCCATACTTTATAACCTATCCCGTCTCTTTTCCCTACAAAGCCAGCAGGCATTGGCGGTGCCTCTGGAGTTGCAAATGTTTTTAGGCGGCGGTGACTACTTACCATCAGGTATTTCAAAAAATTGTCAACTTGTTTTAAAAAAAATTATTTGAACATTCTAAGTTTAATACCTTGCTCTGTTATGGGAAATGGGTTAAATAATGAACTGTTAAAATAGCCTGAAGCCTTAAAATATTGTGTCAATAGAAGCCCTCATGGGTCTATGGACATAGCCATTGCACGAGAATTTATGTGGCGTCAGCAGTGACGTATCACGTCGTTGATAGACGTCCCGTCACTCTGGGATCGTATGTCAACGCAAGTAGGGATTAGGGATTAATGCGGCCATACTCTGTCTTGTGGAAATAAACTATGATGTCGGGATTAGTTATTGATAGTTATTATTTAATGTACTATGAATATGAATATAATAAACTCCTTCAGCAATTTTTTTATGTATAAGCCTAACGAAGAGGCAGGCGAGATACCTGATGGTAAGTAGTCTCCGCAGCCTATGAACATTTGTAACACAAAAGAAGTCGGCAATGCCCGCCGGCTTTAAATGAAAAGGGATTTGATGGGATAAGAAGGAAGAGAAGGGTGAGAAGAGGGACTCTGGCTCTCAGGCGCACTACCAGAACACGACAAGTCGCTATTGGCGGTATACTCCGGCCTGACGGTGGTCGCTAGCCCGTCAGGTCACACGATGACCTTACCACCAGAAAATTTTGTTTTTAATCCTCGCAACTGTGCAGTTACATTTGTTCAATCCTCGTGCCGCATTTATGACTTGCATGTGCTATGGCTGCTATTTATATAATGATTAAATCGCAACCTACCAGTATTACTCGCATGTATTTCCAAATGACGGCCGACATGAACGAAAGTGAGCGCATGTGGGAACTCCAATATAAAAGTTATCAACATCAGTCTACGTGACTCGCTCGAGGAAATTGCATTGCCTTCAGCCAATTTCCACGAATCTAGACACCGAGGGCGTTTAGAAAAGTTGCGGACGCTGCGATGCAGTGGTGACGTCACGAATTATTTTTTATGTATCGAAGAAAAGGCAGGCTGAATAAAAGGCACCTGACAGCAAGTAGTCACCGCCGCTTATGATTTGCATCACCAAGTGATTTGCCAATGCTCGCCTTCTTTGTAGGGAAAGATGGTATTCACGATGCATATGCATACAACTCGGGACAAGTTGGAAAACCCGTAGGCCCCAAAGGCACGGCGACAGTGGCAGCGCAACAGGATGGGAAGAGTGGAAAGAGGGAATCTAGCTCTCGGGCGTACAACTAGAACAAGACGAACAAGTAGACCGGCCCGAAGGGTGGACGCTAGCCAGTCAGGTCACTCGATGACCTTACCACCTGAAAATTTTGTTTTTAATCCTCGCAACTACGCAGTTACATTTGTTCAATCCTCGTGCCACGTTTATGGCTCGCATGTGGAGATGAGTTGCCAGATAGCACTTGTGACAATCGTGATGTGAATATATGATACGTGCCACGTGGTTGAAGACGACTGTGAGAACTATCGAAACGTATAACTTTTAATTGAAACTTTTTTTGACGCTAACAAAACATAATTCGCTTTCTACGGCTACGCTTGGACAAGCTGGTGGTAAGGTTCCATTAATTCTTAAAATATTTTTTTTATTTTTGTGCTTATATTCACAACACAAAAACTTTAACTGTACTGTTTTAACTGTAAAAAGTTAGGTTTTAAGAATACGGAAAAAATAAAGGTAAATTGGAGGGGGTAAAGTGGAGCTTCAAAAAATAAATATTTATCTCAGTACGTGATCCGACAAACAAACGTATTAAGTATTTAAATTATATCAATTCAAACAAAGCTTCTACCTACGACATATTTCGAAAACACTCAGGAGAAGTAATTCTCCTTCGTTAGTAAATAAATCAAAGCAATTAAACTATTGAGCAATAAATGTTTTAATTACAAGAAATATAATATTACCGACATACTTAGAAAATGCAGACAGCACAGTAATCGCATTTAGACCTTTGTTATTCTATTACGACACTATTATAGCAATAATAAATAAATGATATTAGTCGCATATACATGGCACATATATAAAAAATGTGGTATGAGAATATTAAAATTATTTTGTGATTCTAATTATAATATATTTTAATTTAATTTATTATTATTGGATTTTGTCTACACTCATTAGTATTTGGATGGTGTAGCAGTATTGAGATTTCCAGCCGTATTTCAGGACGTGATTGAAGTCAGTAGAGTGGAGCTCGTTTGTGGGTATAATCCTAAATTTTTTGAACCACCGAAGTCGATCAATTGTACCTTATTGTACTTGTTTGTAGGTACTCCTTCAGTGAGTATTAGTTGTAACTCTTTTCTACTGTATTGCTGGGTTCGGTTCAGTAGGAATGGTCTGGAGCATACTCTAGACTGATACTATCGAAAAAGATGTATGTCGTAGCTAAGACATTACTGAGGGATATCAATCTGTTTGTATTCGAAGCCCATAGAGTACAATGTAAGAAAAAATCGAACTGCCGGAGTCTGCCGTCAATAGCGACTTCTCGTGTTCCGTTAGTGCGCCTGAAAGTCAGAGTCCGTCTTCCCACCATCGTCTTCCCATCCTTAATATCCTATCCCGTCCCTTTTCCCTTTAAAGCCGCAGCGACGCTTCTGGTGTTGCAAATGTTCATAGGCGGCTGTGACTACTTACCATCAGGTATCCGTATCGAAATAAATGTTACAATATGGTTTTATTTCG
>DWNK01000895.1:0-10341 GCA_018250315.1 Hyalothyrus neleus pemphigargyra | reverse complement strand
CAATCAATTAAAGCAGTGTTTTTAAACTTCTATTTGTCGTGCGAGGGGAAGTGCTATGAGCAGTCAATAAATAGGCTTCATAGTTTTTGAGTCAATTCGTGTTATTATGAAAATTTTAGTAACCGCTAAAAATAATATAAAAATGAGGATTGAGATTATCCCACGAGGACCAGTTGTCGGAATAAAAGGTATCCTGGATTAATATATATATATATGTGTATATATATGTTTTTACTTAGGTACATGACTAATCCATCTAAACAAACTTTCGCGTTTATAATAGGTATTAGTAAGATTATTACAAATTAATCAGGTAAAATATTAAAAGGATCCTAAAAAGTTTTTGTATTATTTTTAAATTGACGTTGTTTATATTTTTGATATTGAAATTTTACAAAAAATCTTTATCTACACATTACTAGAGATAAAAGATACATGTAATTTTATCGCTGAATTTTGATAAGATAATTGTACATAATCATAATTAATAATGTTTATTGTTAATGTACATTTGTTTTTATTGATGTATTTAAAACACATTATGACCTAACATAACAATTACATTACACGGTACTTAGAATATTTGTAATATACCTACTATGAAATAAAATCGATTTAATTGTCACTTTTAGATAAAAACTTGCAAACGCTTACTAAACTACTAAAGAAGCTAATTAGATACAAAACTTCCCTGGAGGAAGTAAATCCCAAGAAACTGTTGCGACGCTGAAAGCCGGAACCTTCCTTGCTAGAAAAATAGGCCTTACTTACTACACTTTACTACTTTCCTAATTTCTTTTCCAGTACGGGTTGACCAGGTACCTCTATCACACCCATTTTAATCGGGAAACCACCAAAAAATGTAGTGTCACTTTGTTTTCGCCGATTGCTTTCGTTGATCGCGAACCACCAGGTGGACTGCATCCTGATTAGAATATTAATACAATAAAAATATCTAAATTCAGATATTGTTATAACCCCTTAATGCACGTTTTCCTAAACTCACTAAAAGTCAATCATCACAAATAAACAAGGGAGTAAATCAAAAATTTCATTACTGCCCACTAGCAGTTATTATATATGAGATAGTCAGAAAAAGCAAAAATATAAAGCTGCTTATTCAGTACTGCCAAATTGTGACGCGTTCTAATAAATCACAGGACATTCCTAGATTAATAATTTGAGACACACAGACATACAGTTAATATGTAAACTCATTTTTCAAATGTAGGTTGTATTAAATATTAATTTTAAATTAATTTCCACTTGGTTATTTAATGATGAAAAACATCGTAAGCAAATCTTCTTGCTTTAGAGATTCATATATTTAGTTTTCAAAGATGTGGGAAGGGTGTGAAAGTGTGTGTGCTAAATTTGCCAGTGTGATATAGCGTTTCTCACAGTAGCCCAAAAATGACTCGTACATTTTAAGTACGAAAACATCTATAAAACTTCTATCTTCTATAACAGAGATACGACTCCTAATCTTCTCTGACTGCTTCATCAGGTTAACTCAAAAATACAATGGAGGATTCGTTTTTACAATAATATGATGTATATTTAATTAGAAATTGCTAGTATTTGACAACAATCATGCTCTTAACGTTTAAGCTGTCTATCACATTACAGAATGACATTAAAATTTCGTTAAAATATAAATTGCAAGTGGCTCAAAATTATTAAAACTAAATACTTTGGGTTTTAAATGAGAAAGCATAAATATTAATTAATATATAGAATAGCCGTATGTCCCATATGTATCATAAATCTACTGTAGAGATCTTCAAAGCAAAATTTTAAATATGCATAAAAACGTCAAACGATGAAATTGATGGCAGTATACCACACAGCGCAGAATGAATTTTAACGAATGATATATTTACAAAAGATGCTGAAACGATTTGTAAAAATAAAATGTGAGGACAAAACCGACCGGTTTTACGTATTACATATTAGCATTCAACTCGGCTTTTCATTCCATCACAGAAACTGCGCTTTCGCTATGATAACAAACATAAAGGAATGCCAAGAGGAAAATCATGTTTTGTCTGCATTTCAATTTCAACAATTAAACGACGCAATTGTGACCATACAATGACAACAATGGGAAATGATTGTTAAGAAGTAAAGCTATAATCATTTTACATTTTGACGAAGTCAGCAAAGAACTGTCACTATTATAATCCGCGTTGGTTCTAAACCAATCTGGATCTATCGCTATTAAAATTACAAATAGCCCGAACCGTCCTAATTTCAACTTTCGAACAGACAAGTTAAAATGGTCCGATGAGAACAAAGTCACGTCTACACGGAGAACGGTTACGAGCTCTTAGATTTTATGGAGGCATAATAAAAACCGAAATTGGGAAGCTTTTTTTAGATAAACCTATTCAACATTAATTTTATTGAAAAGTCAGAGTTGATGGGCCACAGTAAAGAAGTCGTTAAACGCTTTAGGAATAATGAGTTATCATTCCTTATTAGTAACGCGCTAAGTGAATTATGTTCGGAGGGATTATCATACATATTTATTTGATTAAAACTGTAGATTAGAATTTACAACGTTAATGCATATATATTTTGTCGATATTTATGATCATAATGTAAACACTAATTGCTTAAGTGCATTACACAAACGCTTAACAATAGGCGATAAAATAATTAGTAAATAATAAGTCGAACAAGATTAGAATTCGGGGTTCCACGAGGACGTTTATAAAGCTTATTTATTAAATTCCGTGGCAAACGGACATAAAAAAATAATATGATAGCAACCCTGTTTCGATCTCGGATCACCCGTTTAATTTACTAATTGATCATTATTCTTCCATATAACGACCCAATTAGGTCCAATCAATCCTTGGCAGAGCATTTAACATTGTGGATACGTCATATATTATGTATATGAAAGAGCGCAGGAATTTACAGCCGTCGAACCTAATGGCTATAGGAAAACTTGATCTCTCTGAGCTGGTTAAATGGGAAACAGTTTTTATATCGGAGTTACTACCGATAAATTAAGCTTCGAAATACTTTCTATAAATATTCAGTGGTAATTTGTGCGTTGGGTGCTGTGAAATGATGTTTTGAGGAACTAATGGCTGGATTATGTTTGATGAGATACTTTAATATGAAGCGTTTCAACGTGGATGAGATGAGATGGGTAATTATTTTTTAAGCTGTTATCCGTTTACTGTCGATTCCAGTAATGAAAATCGTAATAGTGTCTCAATTAGATTTTATTTATGATAAGCTTTAGATATCCCCTGTAAATATCCTATTCAACAAGACTCGTGTTAATTATACAGAGTTTACAGGTCATGTTCGAATAGACAGATCGGAACGCAAAATGGAAAATATCATTTAGCTTATCCATTCCGTTCATCTCAAAATGGTGATATTATAATAAAACACGGCTGTGCACACGTCGACACACTCATAAATCTGTTCTTTCAAGACCATTCTATTCCGTTTTGTGGAACTAGCGGTTAGTGCTATGAAATGCACAGAATCGTTAGGCGGTAAAACCGTAATTAATCTGCAATTAAAACTAATATTTTCGATCAAAAACAAACGTGTAAATAAACAAAAAAAAAACAATAGTTTATGTACAGATTTTTTTATAATGACATACCTACGTACAAATTAACATTTGAAGTAACTCCTCAAGAACATAATAGAATTTACCTTTTCAATTTTCTAAAAACATAAGTCTTTCGGTACAAAACTCATTGCTTCCCGTCCAATTTTATTTCCAGATATTTCAACAACATTGATGGTACCAGCCTCAAGAATAGCCTAATTCGTCTGCACAGCAATTTCAACGCCTATATCTCCGTCTATTTTCATTTTATTGGACGCCAAAACTGCTCTACGATCTCATAGGTCTGCGGCTCGCGTATTTCGGACTCTTTGATCTCGCCGCCCGCTTTAATGAGGCGGGTCGTGTAGACGGCAACTAGTTCGAATTGTGCTTGTGCCTACTGTCTAGGTAGTAACGATTTGTTCGCCTTTTTCGATATTACTCCCAATTTCACGGCTATCTCTAGACCGTTCATACGTGCCATCTTGAAATTGAAATCTTTTCAGACAATTTCATAACTTTCAAGATAGTATTGAGATAATAAATGCGTTCATATGTAGTAACATTTCCTACAAAATTGGTGTACAAGCAAATGGAAAGTGAAACAAATATTACTTTTATTTACTTTTACTTAAAACTAATTTTACTTAAAACGCATTGCGAGAAATTGATTTGATCTACTAACAATTTGTCAAAAACGATTCAATATACTCGTAAATTTAATTACTGATAGTGAAGCGTCATATTAATATGCTCACAATAAACCTGGACGCTTATCGTAACCGAAATTTAATTAAATAAATAAATCGGCAGATTAGAAATAAACGGCTTTTTATCTTTTAATATAGGTACAGATTATAATTCGCGAAAAGATTGCATTTGCTTATCGATACAAAATTCCATTTCACGAATCATCCGCACGACTGACGCAAATGCCCGCAAAATAAATATGTCAAACTAAAACATCTGAAAGGGAATCAGGTGTTTTGAATTTTTCTATCGCATATTCACAAAGAAATCAGTTTAAATAAGTCAATCATTCACATCAACTATGATGCACATATTTGTATAGACAACGCAGAAAACAGGTTTGTTTCTCAATAACATTGAGAATGAATCATGATACTAGTAAAGTTAAAAATAATCGCAAAATCCGCACAAAATATTAACGCCTTTGAAAATATTATAAACCAGATCAACTCTTTATATTCCAATAGCGGTAAGTAAATTACAATGTAATTCTCTGCCAACAGTGCGCTGTCAAAATCGAAAACAAAACTCAATAGTGAGAAATGAACACCCGCAAAAATACAAAACATTTCGCAATACGCCGCAGCGGGTGAACCGTAACATTTACCGAAAAAAGAGAAATAAATAAATAGGAATAGCGCGCGACTTTTCATTTTGTTGTGCGGGAAAAGCGAACAATAGGAGGGAAAATTGCGCGTCACTCTGGCGTTCCAATTTGTCAAACGGTCGCCACAAGATGGCGGCGGCGGATGCGCGGCAACATGGCGGCTTCCGGTGGGGTTTAATTAAAAATGCGTCTCATTTGAAACTTGGAACGCGGTTAGGGCGTACGCAAGGCGCGAATTGTTTAACTAGTTTTTAATTATAAACTCGTTTAGTGATTGTTCTAAGTTTCTCCCTTTAATTCGCTGCAAAGCTTTCCTGTTGCAGTAATTTTATGCAGCTCAAGAATAGTACTTAAAACAACTGACTCTGAAATAAACCTTTTGTTCCGTTTTTGTTTCGTTTTTATCAAAACATTCCTGACTATTATGATAAATGTAAAATATTTTAGTAACATTTTAGTGTGCAATCCCGATTGATGAAATTATAATTTCACACTCATTAACGATTACATTTATAAATATATAAATAGTTTATACGTTTCATAAAATTGCTTTAAGCATACGCGAATTTTATTATGTTATGACTTTTTCTTAATGAAAAATCGCAGGAAGTGAGGTCTCGCAATTTGGAGAGGCTTTAAAATGTAATAATCTAAAGGACCTGAAAACCACGACCCCCGGCGGAAATGAGGGTGGGTAAGGGTTAGAGAAATTGCCAATATATAAAGGTATATAACTACGTAAAGGTTCTTTTAAAGGTCACGTAATAATAAAATATTTGGATATATAATATTTCCTTACGATTTTTCTTAATTTTTTTAGTTTTCTGCGTATTAGAATCTAGGGATTTTAGGGTTATTCGAGTTATTTCATACTAGTTTACTAAAAACTATACGTTCATACTACGTATATCGATTGATTTTAGTGTCAATACATTAAAAATTTTACTGAAACTACCCCATATTATGTATTTATTTACTTTGCTACGAACACGAGTAGTTGTATTGATATTAACTGTCATAATCCATCGTAAGTTCTTTCAGTCCCAGTTCTTTATTTCTTTGTTTCTCGTAACAAAAGCTTTATCTAACGAATAGTTACAATTATTTAAACACAGCATCAGGCTTTGAATCCAAAGGCCTGACCCTCAAGAGCATTGGATAATCAACGAGGCGAGGGAAGTAATAAATAAACAATAAGCCATTTCTTCTCTGTTAATGGCGCCATTGTTACTAAAGAATCGACAAGAGATTGGTTGCGACTTACCGTCGATAGTTTTCCGATTGAAGTTTTTTGATGTTTTTTGTTTCGATTTCAGGAATACACACCAAATAGACCTACTTAAACGATATAATAAAAAAGTATTTAAAAAAAGCGTGAAAAATATGATATCTTATTTTTCACGCTTTTTTTTCATTCGTGTTTTCTAAGAAGAAATCAGGTGGGACTCCTGTTCAATATTAAGTTTGTTGTAAATGCTAATGGGCGGCAGTGCCTACTTACCAACAGGTTGACGTGAGTTTGCAATTTCAATATCCTAATCCTAAAAACTTATTGATATTAATAAATAGAACAACATAATATCAGATACAACTTAAATCAAAGTGACAAAATAAACTCTAATTGATGATCATTTGGTCAAAAAGAACCAAGAAACTTAATATTCATTTAGGCATAAGTGTACTTGATCTCCGGGGAGATCATTAATGATCCGAAATGTCCTACAGCCGGGTCCCATCACGCCCCATGTCCCGAAACCAATCCCACAATAGAAGAGGATGTCAACGTACGAAAACAGCGGGCCAACACAATGAGGAATAATAGAAACTACCCTCGTACCAGAGTATTAAAAAACAAGTGGGAAACAGCACAATAGGGATCGAACCTGGAACAAGGGTCCATCCACTCCACGCTAGGGTTGTGCGTGACTGGAATTTTAAAATCTGTTTTTATTTGTTTAACTTCGAATAGTTAGTGGATTTAGATATAAAGTGATTTCAAATTTAAAGTAATACACAAATACTGAAATTACAATGAAATTAAACAAATTAAACTATAAGTTAGAAATACACATAATATCTAAATATATTTTCATTCATAAATATAACTATATCCATCATTTTTATTTCTTACTCTATGAATATTTCATCATAGAATAGGAAGTAAAAAAGACTTTCTTATACAAATAAAAAAGCAAGAGACTTGTGTGTTTAATTAATTCATAAATAACCAATATCAAATTGGACTGATAGATTTGTAACCTGTTTATTCAATTATTGTAACAAGAATTTTTGGCAGCCCTACGCTCGCTTCCCTCGCACTCTAAGCATTGAGTGTATCAATAATAGTTGGATTTGTTTGAATTTGGTCTTATTAATTAACTAAATAAAATACAGCGTTTCGGCTCTTAACAACCTACCCTAATGTGAATGACTAACAGGAAAAAATTGGTGCACATTCCGGGGCCCGTTCACGACATTCATGTCGTTATATGAATTCACAATAATTATTTCTATACATGAAACAACAGTAGCGATGACCAGATCAGATCTTATTCATCAGGACTTCACAAGTTCTGAAGTCCTGATGAATAAGACGCCTTGGAAAAGTTTAACTGCTATACCGCACTTATCATTTCCTGATTCTTCTAAATTTTCGAGCTGATGCAGAAGAAGAAACTTAGAATTTACATGCTAGCTAAAGAATTCGCAAAAATGTTCTCAAAAGAGTTCGAAATTAAACAATATACCTGGTCAGCACGTCAGACAGAGTAACTCTTCTCAGTAGTCGACGATGATATAATGAAACCAGAAAGCCCCAATGTTTTTAGTAAAAAGCCAAGGCAATAATGAACAAACCAGTTCAATTATAGCACAAAATTGAATAGTAATACTGTCTAAGCGCGTGCAATTAGAGCCTAACCGCCAATTAGAGAACGTGTGGCGCCCACCGTGGGGCCGCGCATGATACAGAATGTATTGGTCTAATTATGCTGCGGATTATACAAATGAACCACGAGCGCTTAGTTTGTAATGGGATTTTTATTATCTCTTCTGTGGATTTCAACGCTAATGATGATAGTTCTTTTACATTCATTTTTTTAATAACACTTGTATCCCACAATGAATACAATACGACACTCACCATTGTTAATAGAGCTACAGAGAAATGCGTAACTGAAAAAGACAGAATCAAAATGTAACTACAGAACAGCCTAGTCATAAAAAAATCTTGAAAAGAAACTAGAATGTTCCATTCTCAGTGTGTTCCTTTTTAATCAAGCACACACTCCCCACGAACGGAACTGCATATTTTAAACACAATACAAATGGAGCTTCTGTAAGAATTATGGGCATATGTAAACGTATGATTGTCCGCCACCAACGTCGCTCTCAACACTAACAGAGTAAGAAACTAGGAAAAAAGTATTAAAATGACAATATCCGTTGCATTCTTCAAACAATAACGAGCGGTGTGGGTTCGAATTTTTAATAGGACAGGACGCTTGACGAGATCGTTTCGAAATTAAAAAGTGTGTGCGAGCGAGAGGGCGCTTCTGATGAATAGATCCTGCCTCTTCTTTCCGGCACGTGGCCATTTCGTCCATGAATATTGATACCTCTCATTATGCGATGGATGCCTGGTTATAGATTGGTTGTCGCAACGTGTCCCAAATTTTAAAAGGTTTGAATTTTTCGGAAGAATGTAAAATGAGGTGACAATATTTTTAGTTCTTCCTTTGGCACTGAAATTTTATGTGAAAACAGATTTATTGTATAATTTAATCTCTACATTTAATATCCGAAATTGGCGCTTATTTCTGAGGGTTGGGGTGAATAAAACATTCGCATTTAGTTAAGGGCTGCGATATTGATAGGCTTTGAAAAAATCATGCAGAATCGCGAGCACGTAGGTCACTCACACTCACATACGGTGTTTGCCTGGGATTTGAACCCAGTGACACGGACTGGCAGATTTCTATTTTAACCTTGCCTTTTCTTACTTAAATCCTGGACTACCTACACAAAACAAATAAAATGAATTAAACGCTCAATTCTGCGGGTAAATCCAAATGCACAGGAAAGTCTAGGCAGAGATATTTGCAGAGCTAGTGTAAATTGTATGTTTATTTGGTCAGTGTGCATGCGTTAAATCGAATTTATGAAGCTCACACATCCGGAATTCATAGTTATTAAGTAATCAGTGAACAGTGTGTTTGGTGGCAAATTGGGTTATAATTTAACCTGATAAACTGTGATTATAATAATGTACATTTTTATTTTAGTATATTTTTTAACTTATTAGTCTGCAAATCACCTTCTAGGGTACCTACGATTGCACTGCGACCTGAGATCTTAGTAGGTTTATAAGAACACCAAAGTTCGGCCAAAGTTTCGAGGAATGACCTTTTGTATACTTGTTGAAACCACGGGTTTTTGTTTTAACGGAAGTGTTAGTATGTTCATGTGTATGTTAAGTTCTAATGACAGAAGTGAGTAAGTCACATTTTAATTAGTCACCATATCCTTGCAAGATGATATTCACAATGGACCTCAATGTCCAATACATGGCCATAATATTTCGCTAATAGTCTAATGTTAAGATGTCACGCGACAAATTTGGTATATGGCTTTTAGACTAACAACTCGGATTAGCTCGACTAGCTAGTCAAGCTGGAAAGTGTAGTCTCATACTAGCTTGTGTCTTATACTAGTTCCTGTATGTTAAGTCTTATACCAGTCAGCTATTCTGGTATAAGACTTAACATACATGAGTTACTATTAGATACATCAATTTCAAGACCAGTAGGTATATATGACTGGAACATAATCCCCTTTTTTAAAATTATGTAAAAATAATTTGGAAATAAAATATATTATTAATTGGCATAACGTCCATATTAAAAAATAATTATAAATCTTGTCTTTACGAGGGGAGATGTAAGCTGTACGACTGTTCTCAAATATTTGCAAAAGTAGACCACCGTATCAACAGTAGGATGGTGCTTGATGAATTAAGCAATTGGCGAAACGTGTCACATCTAGATCGCTTCCGCAATTCCTTGTAGCGCGATCGGTTCCCCAAATACACGCTACCGCAATGTACAACCCGTCAACCGTACGCCTCGGGCGACGAGGGTGGTGGGGTGCGGTCGTCCCTTTGAAGTGCCGCCGGCGTCTGCGAACGAAAGCTGGCTAACCGACGCTTAGCTTTGTTTTCTAGTTAAATGACGTTTTCAGGAATTACCACTACCACTGCGAGTGACGTGTAAGGGCTTGGTCCTTCGAGCTGGATATAAAAATTATGTTGCTAGTAGGGTAGATTGGAATTGGCTAGCTTTTAGGGTAGTTACTATAAAATAAAAATATACTTTCGACAATACCTTTTAAACAATTTTGAAAC
>DWNK01000894.1:0-10341 GCA_018250315.1 Hyalothyrus neleus pemphigargyra | reverse complement strand
CCCTATCTCTATATGGCCTATTATCAAGTAAGTATTGAAATTATTTTAAGTCGATCACAATAATGTTTCGAAACAATATCTCGAAAAAATTAGCAGAGGTACACATAGATTAAGAGGCGGGTGCGTCTGTAGTTAACCGAATATTATTTTTATGAATAGGCGCCTGAATTAATTTAATAAAAATGGTTCCACACTCAGAATAATTGTAGAAATAGCCCAATAGCAATTGAGTCTCAATGGAAAACAATTGTGCCCTTCGTTCGTCGGGTGTTTTGACAGCAATAGAGAACTTCGTCGGATTTCAAGCAATAACATTTTAACTCTTTTTCTATCTTAATTCTGGTATATAGAGAGTTATTTGTCCACCCCTTCAGTAGCTACTTTAAGTATAGATGTGTGTCATCCAAGTGTGGACTGTCCTCGACCTCGCTCGAGAGCAATTGAGCAAATCGATGAAGTTCAGTAACTCCAATAACTGTAATGCTTTTTCATATTATTGTTTAATATTATTCATTCAATATTTTATCTACACGTAATCTTTACTCCACAGTGGTGTTTAAATTATAAAGATTAATATGACGTACAAAGCTCCAAATAAACTGATGTTAGGATGACTTTTGAAGTACGTAATAAATATGTAGCAAAGGTAGAGAAAGTGAAATGCATTTAACAACTTACCGGTTTTTTTAAGAACTAGGATTTGTTGGATTTCTTCACATGTTATATGATTCACAATTATGTGTGATATAATTATTTCAAAACCATTTATTGTAAGACTAATAGGTTTGTTGCGTACTTGATTTTTGTCGCGCGTCGGCAGGAACTATGATAAGTATTAAGTACTAAACTATCCAACATAAGGTCTCATAACGCGTAACTCACCTAGCTAAAGTGAGATCATGTTTGTGGTACTGCATCGCTTTGTTGTAGTCGCCGAGGTAGAAGTACGCGTTGCCGAGCTGGCTGTATATCGCGCTGAGGGTGCGCAGGTCGTCGGTGCCCGCCTGAATGGCCGCCTGGAAGAATGCGACACCCGCGCGGCAGTCCCCTGCCTTGCACAGCCTCTCGCCCTCCAGCGCCAGCTCCAGACACATCGAACCTCCATCGCAGCTCTGCAACAGACACATTCGATCTATAACTAATGTACACGACGAACAATGGACAAGCATACATTCTGTTATATAATATGCAATATGTATATTATATGCAATATACATTTATGTTGTTGTTGTTGTTGGGTACTAAATAATTCAACGGGTTCTATTTGTTACTCGTCCGGGTCCGAAACATCCATGATCGTTATTTTTTATTTTTTTCAGGCTTGCATCAAATTTCAAAAAAAATCATAATTTTTTTTTCTAATAATGTTACTTTTGTTATTTTTTTTTGTGTGTTTATAATACATAGCTTAATAATTGGTTAATTATGTAATGTCAACTGTTTTCTGAATTATTTATTTGTTTATTTTAGTTTTGTTTGAGATTTCATTTTTTTCTTCTTTAATTTCCGTATAGTATAGTTATAATATTGTAATGTATATCACCAGTTGTCCGAACTGCGCGGCAACACCGGGACACACTGAAAATCAGTGGCCGTGGTGCGCTGCGGTAAGACTGAGTGTGTCCCATTTCATTGAATTATGCTGTAGCGAACATCAAATTAGTTTATTTATTTTAAGTAGACTACCAATATATTTATACTTTTGTTACAGTGATAATTTGATGAATAAATGCTGTCTTTCTTTCTTTCTTTCTGTTGTAGTTGCCAGATCACTCATCACGACCGATTATCTCAATGCGCAGACTTAGAGTAGGACGTTATAGACAATACTTTCAAAGGATATAAAATAATTCTCGTTCTAAAAGGAGACCATGCCCAGCAGTGGGATAGTAATGGCTTAATGCTGATGAGATTTCCATGCCATCATGACCGAATTATTATGTACATATATAAAATATTTAATAGTTTAATACCATGTAACCTCGTGGTTTTTATACATTTAATAGAATCCCTATTAATTAAATCTATATGGTACATGGTTTTATCCCGGACATTGCTGTCTTTCACTATTAGGTAAACTTGTCAATGAGCCAATACCTACATAATATCATGAGTGGAGCTGAATCGACAAACTAGTTAAAATGAAACCAGGTCACCATCTCTTAAGGTTGGCTGCAGACATGTATGAGATGAAGTGGTCAATTAACGCCGAGTCGGATGCTCTCCGCTTTACAATATGGTTCCTTTAAAAAATATGTATAAAACAGTCGAATTTAAAACTAGTATGAAGTGAAGGAAATAATTGAATAAAACATGTGTTACAGAATTGTGAAGCGGCGTTAATAATATTACATTAGGATTATTGTATTATTCATTCCTTCTATGGCTATTAGTAGCAGCAAAATTGATGGTGGTGGCATAAAAGCATCACATGTTAGTTAAGAGAAAATCGACTGAAAATGTAGATTGCTGTTCGCACTTGGCGCATTTTATTTTTTGTTATAAGGTCAGAACTAAAAGTGATGACTGCGGTTATAAATATTCATTTTTCATTTGTGGGTCATCGATTTTCCAGTGTCTGTGTCAGCCTCGTCTAAGCTCATTTTTTGACATGATGCGTTTAGATTAGAAGGTCACGTGATTATATTATAATCCAGCACGCCCTAAATTTCAGGTTTATTTAATGATGAGTACAGACTAGGTCAATGTAAACAGAATTTTAGTATCTTATGTTCGAACTGTGCAAATTTGTTAGAAAATTGGTGATATACCAATCCCATACATTTCCTTCGCTTCACAAATGCGAAATGCAACTAAACTAAGTAGTAGAAACTGCAGTCGCATTATTCAAAAATTACTTGGCAAGGAATTATTAATTAGAATTATGACATTTCTGTAGATGCTACGAAAAACTGATTGTTGATCCTCCACTTCTTTGCAGAATCTGTACTTTTTCATAGTGGGCAAAAAATCTTGTTTATAGTATTTTAATAAATAACTACAGGTCAATGCAATTTAAGACACGCTAGGTTGCCACTAGCTAACCTAATCTAGCGTATCTTAATCTTAGTGTGCAATACCCTGACACAGGTCCTATAGGTTTTTTTTTGTAATTGAGCAGCAAACGACCGTAACAAAGATCTGACCTATATTTAACGTAAAAAAACTGTAACAGAGGGATCGATTAAATAGAAGCCAAAAAACCTTTTTAGAAACTCTTGCCTCTCAGTTATTTTGTGCGCTACTCTTCCCACCCTTATCTTCCCATCCCTTTTCCCTCCGAAGCCGGCGAACATTGGCGAAACATTGCAAATTTGCAACACCAGAGGCGTCCCTGATCGTAAGTAGTCAGCGGTGACTACTTACCATCAGGAATTTCGTCTACCTCTTCGTTTGGCTTATACATTTAAAGTTACCTACAGATTTTTGCTGGTGATCCCATACCATCCCTTTTCCCTTTAAAGCCGGCGAGCATTAGTGACTCCTCTTGTGTTGCAAATGTTCATAGGCGGCGGTGACTACTTACCATCAGGTATCTCGCCTGCCTCTTCGTTTGGCTTACACATAAAAAAAAAAAAGTAGGTATATACTCGTAGTTCACAGCCAACCAAGTTAAGCAATGTCCAAGGCGGATGGGTGACATCTGTTGTCAATAATTTGTACGCGCTTCTATGGTCTCTGTAGACCATAGAGTAGGACATAGAGAGTGTAAGGCACATTAAGCAGTTGCTACTGGTTGTTATCGATAGATAGCAGTGGTTAAATCTTGTCGGAGGCCTTATGAACGGTTTGAAAACATCCGAGAAACTGGTTGGCCACTATTGGTATCTTCAACCTGCACTGGGGCAGCTGAGGTGGGATGAGCTCTAGGTCTCTTCCCCAGTTGTGGGGAGACCCATAAGCTGACAGCAGGCCATAGTTTAAGCTAATTAATATTATCTAAATCCCACCACCATGGACCTGTGATTTGAAGTATTACATAACACATACTTATTTTCCTTATGCGTGTTCAACTTAGACTAGTTGTGTAGGATTTAGGATAATATAAATAAAGTTTACGGTTTAGCAATTAGGCTGAAGGCATTTAATCTGTATGAAAATGAGTGTTTAAATGAAAAAAATAAAAAATGAATATGAAACTATATTTGTATAAAAGAATCTAAAAGAAAATTGAGAGTATTTAAGTCATCCTTCTCATTGCGGGAGGAGACCTGTGCTAGCTGTGGACCAGTAATGGATTGATGACATAAGGTGTATAAGTTTGAAGGCAGCTATCTTAACATACCCTATCCTACCGTACCGTACCCTACCATAACGAGTAACAGGAGCATACAAGATAAAATTATGGGTGCAACCACTACGCACTATTAAATTCAATTTTGTTTAATCTCACGCAACCAACCTCTCTTAATATATCACTGGTTGCATGTGCAATAACTTTGAAATGAATTACTAGGGGGGCACAAGTAAGTTCACTTCCAAATATGGCTACAAATTTTCGGCACTCTTACTAGTCTAGTGAACCTGACGCAGACTACTTTTTCAGGTTGTAAGTTCTCATCATGGGTATATGACTTGGCTTTTCCCAGCGCTGTGATCTAACCTCTCCACTATTTGTTATGACTACATCAGAGTATTTTTTATCTATGTACAGATGTTATTATAATGGATTCATAGATTTCTCCACAGCACACTGACTAAACTTTGAATAACTTCTAGCTACACTAAGCTACACAAAGATTGAGTTTCATTATACAATAACTGGCACATGAAATATTTGACATGTGATACTCGTCCTAATTATGATGTAAATATACACAACAAGGGGAAAAGTTGATACAGAAACACTTGCAGTTCGATGCTTCATCTGAACAAAATTATTATTGTATTAGTGCATTTATAACCCTCAACATAACCATAATGGGTGTTACAAGTTGGACATCTGTGTGTCTGTCTGTGGTACAGAGGCTTCCAAACACAGGAGAGTAGAACTGATTTCAATTTAGATTTTGTTACTTGATCAGGAATATTCTTAGGTATAATTAAAAAAATTATATTTAGCCGATGCAAGGCAATGCAAATATCCTAAGGATTGGATCTTTTCAAAAAATTTTTTAGGTATCCTGATGTTGAAATAATAGTAAACTTGACATCATCCTTCAGGATCACCTGGAAATTACAGGATGCCCAACTCCTCGACAAATTATAGTAGTGGTGTCATGCTCGGGTTCATTGGTATGGTCTCAATTAATAGATTAGAGGTGAATAGAAATTATATGGGATAAGTTGGGAGTTTTATAAATTTTCTATTTATTCTTATATATAATTTATTACAGACATTATGTAAAGATAAATTATCTGGTACAATAAGCCTATTGAGGCAATTAGATAGTGGCCAGGTTGGTTGCGCACTACTGTTTGTATCATTTGACATAACAGCTGATCATGCAATTGCATGTGGATGTAATCAGTCTTGCATGCAATAATAGAGCACCTTTAAGCAAGTTTTCGTGTATACTTTTTTTTACATAAACGGTTTTACATACTAACAAAACATACAAATGAATTATACATACGTTATCGTTACCCAATTACTGCGAATTAAAACTTCGTAGATAGTTTTAAATGCAACGATAACTTTTGACCCACATCCCAATTCGCACAGATAACGTATAGCGGCTATAGCGTGAATGAATGGAGTACAGCAGGTATGTTTATATGCGATGCATCGAGCAACGGATACCGCTTCCGTACGCGATCGTCGGCCCCTCCGTGACTCACGGCTACCTACCTACTTATCAACTCATGAGCGAATAATTTACCGCTCAACAGACCATAGGACACAGGACCGTCACACGCACAAAGCAAATGAATATAAGACATCACTTTAGAGATGCGCAAACGCTGTTCCTTTAGGTAGATCACTTTTAGCAATTTTTTTACTACTTTACGAACTTTACTCACCTGTGCGTCGGTCGAAAGATTTTCGGCGCTGGCACTCACGGACATCTTACGCTCGGGAATGGGTGAAACACAACCGAAATAATAAAATAAAATGTAAGTATCAGTCAATTCGCATAGTTGTGGTGTTTGTTGATTGTTATTCCACTTTGTTTGTCTAGCAGGGCGTGTAGGCAGGTGGCTCTGTATTGGTGCCGAGCGGAGCGGCGAGCGTGCAACTGGCAAGACAGAGACAGACGTAAAATAGACGTTACATTTCATGTTGCCATATCATAATTTTACTTTCCCCGGTTTATTTTGTATATTTAATACGGTTTAATATTTATTTAATTATTTTATTTAGCAACCGGATATAACCGGATCCACACGGTAAAATTTAAAAAGCCGATTTGATTGTTGTTTTTTACTTCAACCAATTAATGCACGCGGAACCGCTTACATATTTTCCAATTTGAATCCACACGATTCAATTTGATTGCCAATCTAGATTCAATCAAATTATGTATAAAATTACATCGTGTGGATGGTGTATAATATTATATAGTTGTTATTATGTGATCTCTAAAGAATCTAAGTATTGTCGTGCCTAAGAATGAACGAAAGAATGTACAAAGATATTACGAGTTACAACCCTAGCGTATAAATTTTTGATTTGTCAGTTTTTTTTATGTATAAGCCAAACGAAGATGTAGGCGAGATATCTGATGCTAAGTTATCACCGCCGCCTATAAACATTTGCAATATCAGAGGAGTCGCTAATGCTAAGCCAGTTTTGAAGATAAAAAGGATGGGATAGGAAGAATGGAAAGGGTGGAAAGAGGAACTCTGGCTCTCAGGTGCACTACCGGAATACGACAAGTCGCTATTAAAGGTAGACTCCAGCCTGAGGAACGTCTCTAGCCAGTTAGGTCAAAAACGGGACCTTACCACCAGCAGTGACGTTAGTTTCATTGCACTTTTAGGGAAGGAACCGTATTACAAAGGCTCCGTTGTCTTTATGTCTGCCAGTCTTCCGACCATTCTCTCGCCTGTCCGTCCATCCGTCTATCCATCTACAGCGCTCTGTCTTTTGAACTGTTATATGTAGACACTTAATTTTTTTCCAGAATGTGTATTACTAGGGCTGCTATAACAAAGAAAAATAAAATAAAAAAGCAAAATAAATATTTGTTTATTTACATTTTTGTATTATTAATAATACGGGCTTATATTTGTCTGAAATAAATGAATTTTATTTTATGATTTATTATTTAAAAAGCTATTATTTAAAAGTGCCCTCATCAGTGTTTACACTAGACGTAGATGAATCTGATTCGCATTCACGATGCATGTTTTTTGCATAAGAGTTGTCTCCCCTTCCTTAAATTACGTAACCTTCCATGACTACGTCGGTGTGAGGCAATTCATCCTGATGTCTTTCGCGAGCTCCCTGCATTTCTGCCACTCTGGATCCTGTTTTCCTTTTAGTCGCGGTTTTTTTTCTAGCTAGAAGTACCCTATACATTTATCCAGAAAAAATACTGTTCCTGAGTGATAGAAAAAATTGCTTTTTGTAAGTAATGCTTAATTAAGTTATGTATGTTAAGTATTTTGCGAATTTCATTTTTCATTCGTACTAGAATACCAAAAATCCCCTATATGTAGCAATTACTGTAGTTTTAGATGTGGTAACTCTGTCTAGTGTTGCTCTCAACAAGCATTTTTTACCAAAATAGAAGAAATATGTTTGTTACAAAAATTGTTTGACCACTATTAGGAAAAATTATAACTCGAGGATTGTATTAATTATTTTATTATAAATGAATTCCTAAATTTAATTATTATATAATAATGTCAATAAAAATTGCCAAAATTGTGGACGGTGAACGTTCCTTTCTTTTTATGACGCTAGATGTCGCTAGATACCACTGATCTTTTCTCCCTATGAAAGTATGAAATCTAATGAATGAAGTCTAAACACTACGGCAACGGTTTGTCCCTGCTGGTGCTACAATGAATTTGTAAATGTTGGAGATGTAACCGAGTCGTAATCTTTGTTTTGAAGAGTAGCAACAGACATTCTGTAAATGTATAAAGTTAAAGTAGCAACACGTTTGTAATGAACGCATGCTGTCCTAAATAGTAGGTATATTTTTATGATATTCAAATAGCAAACCATGCTAATTACTGGAATTCACCAATGCCAATAGATTGCCTAGAACTCTATATACAACGGGAGTCCTGGACTCCTGAATCACAAATTCGTTGCCTTTCCAGAGGCATTCTACTAAGAGACGTAATCAGTAATAACGTAAGTGAGTGTATACATACCAAACCTATGAGGTTTCACTAAACATTCACAAGGATCAACAGATCATTAACCATCACTATCACTAACCAAACCTACAAACATCATTATAGATGACAAGTTCGTATTTTTCATGATAACTAATCTTATAATTTACAAGCACTCACATATAATATTTTGTAATATGCAATAAAAAAAAATTAATATTTATTATAACATGTTAATTTATTTAATACTAAACTACTATTTATATAATTGTTGCCAATCAATTATCAACGCAATTTTGATTTGAAAGTAACTTACCACAAAATCCGAATAATAATTATCCAAATAATCAATACAAGTTTTAATAGGTATGTACCTAGTTTGCTAAAGTAAACAGTCTTGTCGCAAAGTACATAAAGGTAAGGGGAGATCCGGAGCTCCAGAATACCAATTGTAAAAAGCGGCTCAGTTTGCCGACACCCAGGCCGGGGGGGCTGGAGAGGGAAGGCTCGTTAACTATGCAAATATCGCGGCGCGGGCGGACGCGCTGCCGATCGACCAGCCCCAGGACAATGATTAGCTCACAGAGCACACTACGGCTCCTCGCTCCTTTATAAGGCTTTAGACAACCTCATACAAACCTTTCTTGGTAATTCGGAGTACGAAGATGACACTATCCAACTTGGTAGTGGCAATTTCTTACAAAGTAAAAATATCTTTTTTTTATAACTTGGGAGAGTCTTCCAAAGATATGTGATTCTTTGGGGGAAAAATCGCACTAAAACCCCCTTGGCAACCATCCAGCGCATTAAGAGAACTTGCCGATATTTCTCCAGCGCAATGCTCGGGCTCTTCTCTACTAATGTCGTCATCTTGTGGTGACCAAGACGCGCCGCTCAGTGTTCCACGCAGGGCACTCTTCGAGCGAGTTGTAAAGTAAAAATATCTCGGTACGTAAATGCGTCGGTTGTCCATGTAAGTTTAATGTACCTAGTTACCTATGTAAATCTACATAATATATTAACCTATATCACGAATATTGTTTTATAACGGGTTCTTTAATTGGGTTAGGTAGCAAATAGCTAATATTTAAAATTCTCAATTCTACACAAAAGTCAAGGATTTGTCGAGCACTGAAAAAAAGGAGCAATAAACGATCCACTTAGAAACGACATATTCTAATCTAAGATATAAGTCGTCTGCTAGGCTCGTATGGTGACTGTACTGAAAATTACAGTGAACTTTGTTGCAGTCATGAAATATTAAAGATAGGACTACTGCGCGTCAAAAATCGGTAGGTACCTACTCTGTGGCTGATCGCAGTTGCAAAACAACTGGGATTAATGTTTGCTACACGTACTACTACACACATCAAACGTTACATTGACATAATTATGTCGTTTCATATTCAAAATAGGGTGATAATCAGCCTGTCCAAACTCTTAACACACGTATATATATGTAGTACACTAATTGTTCATAGCACTTCGCTTTGGTTGGTCAATTATATTCCCTTTATCGTTCGCTACCGGCGGCACTACTACACACCTATTCTTCCTCATATCATGAGTATATTCAGTGTTGTGTTCTATTTTATAATGAATTAATGATACTCAGCCGGAGCAACGCATTTTATTGTGTGCAATGTATCGATTTTAAGTATCACATTATGGCCATGGGTGGTAGTGAACCTTAAACATAAGATGCTAAGGGCTGCAGATACATCTCAGCTGATGTTATGTGATGCCATGAAAGAGCATTACAGAACTGATTCCCTAACACTTAATATTTGCCAACTGAACCAATAGAAAAAATGTATTCGCATCTACTAAAATTCTAGTTTATAAATTGTATGTACGTTCTTCCAATATTTTTAGCCCAATGTGGCGAAGCCAAAAGGAAGGGTCATGTAGGTACTATTTACATGTCATGCCATCAACTCATTACTGTCCCACTACTGACCTCGGGTCTCCTCCCGGAATGATTAGGATTACTCGCAAGTATATATTATGTGTTTCTTCGAGATATTTTCTTTCATCATATATCAAGTGATAATTACTTTGTAATACGCATATGATTTAGGAAAATCACAAGTGCGCGCCTCGGAT
>DWNK01000893.1:0-10346 GCA_018250315.1 Hyalothyrus neleus pemphigargyra | reverse complement strand
TTTTCGCGTGTACTTGTATATGAGTCGACCGTCTTAGTCTTGCATCTGTGAGAGATTATAAGTGGGACTCCTGTTCTAGGTTTGTTTTAATTGTTCCAAAATAGCGCGTTCAACCAACCAACAACCAACCAACTTCCTTGACGTAGTAGCAGCCCAAGTTCATCCGAGTTGAACTAATATGTAATGTCATAGGTAAAAATAATATGATCTGAGTTTATATATCTGAATAATCATTTGAAGTTTTAAAATAAATGATAACTTACTTTAAAACTTCAAATGATTATTCAGATATATAAACTCAGATCATATTATTTTTATCAGAATTTGTAAAATAAAAATGGTTAGTAAAATGCCTAAAAGATAAATATGTTGTAAAGGATTTTTTTACAACTATTTGGTACAAAAAACTCAGACATACATTATTTCTTTCACCATCACCAAAATAGTTCCGCCCGCCCACAAAACTTAACAACTTTGAGTTTCCGATCTACATTTACCACTACGGGAGCACGGAGCTTATAAGAAACTAGGAGAATAATATACGCAAAAAAGAATACAACATTTTGGTTGACTTATTTTTACTACGTGGTGACAGCAGAACAGAAATTGAGTGCTGACGGCCGTACAAAATTCCTGTAGGATAAAGCGAAACAGAATACTATTGTCACCTTCTGTTCCCGAGAGTATTGTAACCAAAGGAATATAAGAAACAACGGACAGCATTTATCTTGCGATCAACCAATCTTATTATTATAGTTTAATATATTACAGGAGTTACAGGTGTTCGTGGCAGCATGGGACTTCATACCAATTAACTGTATTCTCGATTGTTGCATATAGATTATCCAGCATAAATATTTAAAAAAGAATGCCGCATTAAACCAAGCTACATTACACTTTATAGCGTTGAATTCAGTAGAAGTTCAAATAATATCTGCTCAACAAATTAGATTAGGAGTTGCATATCCTGCAGGTTTCAGGTGATGCTTCAAAATCAGGTCAAGGTTACCATGCTTTTGCAATATTATAGACGTAACAGGATACACAATTTCAAATCGTTCGCACCCATACTAGTTGCTCATGTCTAGAAGAGAGATGGAAAAGACAATTTCATAAACTAGAAAAGAACTGATCATCTTTAAACGTCTGAGATTTTCCTAAATCATAGCGAAGAACATTCTCGATCAGATTAGCTTTCAAACAAAAAAAAAACTAAATTGAAATCGGTTCATCCGTTTGGAGCTACAATGCCACAGACAGACATGTTGTTTTTTTTCTGTGCGATACGTGTTTTTATCATTTTATATGGAATCGAGGTAACGGACGCTTGACTGGTTAAATAGATCCTACATAAAATGACAACTTCTCGTTACAAAGTACATACCCAAATTCATAACTTAAGCACGAAGGAAATAGAAAACTAACTCCATTACTCTCCGCTGTTGAGATCCCAATGAACACGACGTCCTCTTAGGTAATCATTAATCATCTGTGATAAAAGTTATTCTTACGCTAAGCAGATTCAAGCCTGGGGCCGACCACACCTTGTAAGATAGGAAAATATCTTATTGTCGTTTTGTGAACTTTGAACTTTAGACTTGTTATATAAACCGCGGCTTTTTCTGTACTGTTAGTAATGGATGGTGGAAACCAGATATTTTAGGGGATTTTTAAATAAGAACTAAAGGGAAATGGATTTTAATTTCACATTTCTAAAACCACTTGTTTTTTGGGTTCCGTACCCAAGGATAAGGAAAGTATTTTTTTTTATTTGGAACCTACTTAACCTTTGTAATAAATAGCCTTTACTTTTTCTAACACAGTAAAGTGAAACAATAGGTTACTAAACGCGCCCCACTTTTCTAATTAACGCATCTCGCAATATCAGCTTTCCATGAGTTGCGAAGGAGAGCTAATAAGGAGCTGAGAGGCGAGCAAATAGTTCACATACGAGGTTATCGGTCAGGGGGGTTACTACCATGTCCTACATCAGTATTATTTTAATCCTACTTCGTGTCGTATTAGGACCTTCATACAGTAAGCTTACTTTTAAAATTGTTTCGATAAGAAGTTATGATGACGTCACGTCAATTTTTCGTTCATGATGTGACATTTTACAAACACTCAAATGTAACGAACATAACGCCAGCCAATGGGAGATCCGCTCGCCTGCTAGCCAAAGGACGTCTACCCGGAATATTGTTTAAATGTCAAATATAACAGAACTGTTTAAAGAAGTAGTGGTACGAGCCGAAATAAAATCATTCTAATGTTGAAACAAAACTTTCTTTACAATCATAGTATTCTAAAAGATGGTGGGTACCCCCCAGGAGCTGTTTGTTCGCCGGTCGCCGACCTTTCTCCCCTAAATTTCATGTAACACGCTCGCTACGGAATTGAGTTACTGTGGAATTAATCTGAAAATAAATTCTTCCTCGTGGGTGCTTCGAACGAGGTTTAAATTCCATTTTAGTTTTTAAAATAATTTGTAAGCGTAGTGAAAAACTTTGTGATCATGGTTAGTAAATGAATAATGTATCTATCATTATATAAAGAGGCAACGATAAAACAGTTCGAGTTTTGTCTCTCTCACCTCTAATATATATATATTTATTTTGTAAAGTTATGTACCTACTCTACAAGCATTGCATATGAAAAGTATTTAAATACGGGTTATTTGTAACATTTACGTTTCTCTTAAATGCATTAAATTTTTCTTCATCTATTGTTTGGTCTCTTTAAATTGATCACTCGCAATTAAAATTAATTTACCTGCTAATGGTTCCTGTTCCAGTAAGAGAGAAAGCTTGATTATTTCAATTTTAACAAATAAAAAGCGGCGCGTAGGCCGAACAAAAGCTGGAAGCCATCAATTCCACTTATCTATACAATTATTCAACTAGCATCATAATGTGGGTTTTCCTGCCGAACCTTTGTCTGCAATCGAAACACTAAGCCGGAGTGATTTAAGATTATGGTGTGGGATAATGGCGTTCATTTTCGTTGAGCGCGGCACAGGTGCGATAGCCAATTTTTCTTAAAATCGCGTAATTTATGATCGATGTACATTTGCTATCGATGAAAATATATTGAAAATTGTGTTAACGATTTACTGTATACCTCGTTTCTGTGTTAGTCCCATTATTATTATTATTGTATGACTTGATGACTTGAATTTTGATAACTCGGATATCACCTGAGTTTGACGGCCCAATAGTGTTAGTAAATTTTCTTCAAGAGCTCTTGAAATAAAGAAATAAGAACCTTGTAAAGGTCTCCTCCAACTGGTAGGAATTCTAAAAAAGCACCTGCGATAATCGCAAAACTAATTGAACAAATTAAGGCGAAGAATACTTATCAGCGAAAACAACGAGTATGCGTACAGTACAATTTTTTTTTGTTGTATATTATTATTATTTAAGTATATTTTTAGTACATAGTATGATGGCGATAGAGAAGTTACCGACTGCGAGGCAAAGAATATCGGCGTGCCACGAGCGATGCCCCACACATCAATGCCAGCTCAATGGCCGCCGCGCTGCGACCTTTACTCTCAAAATCACACCAATTCTGAACCATTTCTGTAACATTTTCGATGTATTGCTGTAAACCAAATATTTAGAAACATTATTATTTAGATACATTATTTGTTGTTGGAGATCAATAGTTGAACTGATTAATGTAAAGAATACTCGTGAGCGAAATTTATGTTATAACTATGATAATTTATTGGTGTCATCTTCATGAACGTCTGAATATGCGTACAGTATCACCGCTATTTTCAGTATATCGGTAGCGATAGAAACCTGATCAACTGCGAGGCGGAGAATATAGGCGTGCCACGAGCGATGCCCTACACATCAGTGCCGGCTCAATGGCCGTTACACTGCGGACCTCTGCTCGGCACTATTCCAATTACACCAATTCAAACGCTATCATCTACTTATATTAATTATTTGTTTTTACTTAAAATTATGCTAATGTTGCGTATTTCGGCGTTTTGTGACTTACTGCGTAAGTGACAAAATGCGTTTGTGACATGTAGCGAGTAATCCCGTATTTCGTATATATTGTTGCCAGTTTTCAATTCTATATAATTACTTTAATTAATTTTGGTACATAAGTTTTATTTTAATTTTTATTAATAAATATATATTTTTTACATTTATAGAATTTCCTAATTGCAATATTTTTATTTGAAAAAGTATATCTTTATAATAAAATAAGTATAATAGACAAGTTATGGAACCTTAAATAATCTCCGTAGAGGATAAATTTTCAAAATTTAAACGCTCACTTTTTTTATAAAAGAAGCGCCTGTGCAAAATTCCATGATTTCAGTCATATCGCCTTAGGCTACGTGTTGTTTGTCAGTCAGTCGATGTTAATGGCTATGTTGTCTGTCGCTTAGTCATAATTCTCATTAAGGAATTTTGCAGAACAGCATTGATATTTCCAATGTATCGGTGGCGATAAGCTATGCGATCGGCTGTGCTGAGGAGATAATGGACGTGACACAAGCCTTGCACCCCGCATCAGTGCCGGCTCAGTGGCCGACGCGTTGCCGGACCTATTTAATTGCATTTACGAAACATTATGGATTATCTCAATAAACCAAATATAAATATGTATATTTCTGAGGCACGCTTTATATATTCGATGTTATATTATAGTCCGTTCTAATTTTAATGTGCTCACGTTCTGCATTTATATAATTATTAATTAAATATAACTTTGCGTAATTAATGTTGTCCATATTTATGTTATTGCCATGTGTCTTAATAAAAAATATTTGATTGGTTCTTCACCAATAATGAATAATTCCTGCCTAATAATAACAATAATAAAAAATATTTTTTTTATATTATTACAGGAAGGCAAGTTTTAATCATGTATGTTTTGGAACAAATATTGTATGGATTAGTAATCACTAATCCATACAATATTTGTTCCATGTTGTTAGTTAGAGCTAGGTAGTCGTTAATATCTCGAAACTTAATATAATCATATTAAGTTTCGAGATATTAACGACTACCTAGCTCTAACTACACATTTAGCATAAAACCTTTCTGAGTACTAATGAACAAATATTTTGTCCAAAAATATTTCCAGCGTGTCGACAGCGATAAGCGACGCGATCGACTGCGCGAAGAAGATAATGGATGCGGCACAAGCGTTGCACGCCGTATCAGTGCCGGCTCAGTGATCGACGCGCGTTGCCGGACCAATTTAAATCCATTACGAAACATTGAGTATTTTTCTTAATAAACAAAATATAGATATATTTCGGAGGCCTTTTTCAGATATGATTAATTTTAATTATTTATTAGTATTTTTATGGTATTTAGTAGTTTTTTTTTATAATTAGTATTTTTGAGCTCGCTAGCTAGTCAGATCACATGATAAAACCTTCAGCAAAAAATGAGGAATCCTTTTAAAGGATTAATCATAAAGTATTTAATTCTTTATATATATTTTTTTTTTACAAGCAATGTTATTCTTAAATTTATAGTTGTACATTATTGGCATTTTTTTTCGATCCCTCGGTTAAAGTATTAAAAGACAATTTTTTATTCATACGAACTAACTATTGATATTTCTATTGGATGCGGGCGAGCCGTCCACGCTGCATCAGTGCCGGCTCAGTGGCCGTCGCACTGCGGACCGCTGCTCCCTGCTGTTCACTTTACACCAATTCAAAACCATTTACGCAGTATTTTTTTATTTATGTCAGTGAATCGCGCAATATCCGTATTTGAAAAAGTATGTTACCTTTTCAAATACGGATATTGAGGTTTATATACAAATTTATTAATGTGTTGCAATAATAATAGATAATAATTTTAAGAGCACTTCCTTTGGAGGAGTCCATAGAGACTAAGTAGGTACTCATACTACAATATTTTTTCAACATTGGAAATTAGTTTTTAACCGACTTAAAAAAAAACGTTACCAATTCGTGTGAATGTTGCTTTTTTCCCATATCAACATGTCCTGACTTTCAACACGCCGCAAATGGGTAAAATAAATAAGCCAATATTAAACAAAACTAGGCTAAATAAATTAACGTAATTATTAGAATTAACTTGAAACTTTGATAGGAATTTTAGCGTTTTCGACTAATTGTTTCGTGATACAAAGTTTCAATTATTTACGATTGCGTCTTGAAACTCAGGAATATAATGTTGTCAAGCCGATTTATAGCTTAGTTCCTTTTAGCTAATTAGCTTGTATGTATAAATTAATTTATTTGAAGAAAGTAGTAATTTGAGAACCCTTCTATGATGATTCTTCGGATCTAGATATGTATTTTTATATCCTTTTATCTTACAAAACTTATCAACTGTTCCCTGAGGCATTCCTATAATACATAGCGAGAGTCCAATTTGGATTTTTGACTCGGCTCAACGCTGTGAAGGTACGGATGAGTTTAGAAAAACGTTTTTATTTCTTTAAGATAAATCGTGAAGTGATAAGGTATATTTGCTGGTAGGTACCATCGCGTGACCTGACTAGTTAGCAACCACCCACAGACCGGCGTCTGCCGTCAATAGCGACTTGTAGTGTTCTGGTAGTGCGCCGGAGTCGCCCTTCCCATTCTTCCTATTCCTTTTCCATTTAAAGCTGGCGCAGCATTGGCGACTCCTGGCGTGGCGTTCATATTTTCTTAGGCGGCGATGACAACTTACTATCATGTATCTCGGCTACCTCTTCGTTTAGCTTATACCTACATAAGTCAATGTAAAATATTGTCAACCGCTATGAGTTTCATGAGTCACATTAAATTGTTAAATGTAACAGTAATTCTATTTTCCTACGAGTTTGCAAAGCAGAATATAAATATTTCAAGCGACGGCGTCGGGTTGATTGTCGATGAGTATGTTCTCAGTAATGAGGCAGTAGGGGATAATTTACAAACACAGCGCTCGCTTCGAGTGTGCTTTATAAAAGATTTTTATCAACATAAATTTTAAACCAAGATTACTTTATTACTGTATACATAAAATACAATATGTTTCAACAATCAATGTAAACTTTTACAATAATATGAAAAAGTGTAACTTGTGGGGCAAAATTATTGTTTGTGACCTTGAACCTTCAAAGTTGAAATACTCTAGACACTAAAAAAGCTTGCTTAATAGGTTTTTAAAGTCAATCATGTATTATAATTTAACTATAGAAGTACCACGCGAGGAATCCCACATTCTTCAGTGACATAATATTCAAGATCGATGTGTGAAGTCTAACAACCTGCATTATTCCGGCATAGTATAAGGGTTTTATCCTCGACTTCCATATTTTTAGACATAATGTTTTTCGAAGCAGAAAGCAGAACTATGATGGTGAAGTAAAAAAGTTCTTATAGAAGAATTATAAGTAATATTAAGGGTCGATTTTCGATAAGTATATTCTCTGTAATGAGACAGTGGGGGATAATTTAATATACAAACACCGCGCTCGCTTCGCGTGTTCTTTGTAAAAGATTATTATCATCATAAATTTTAATCCAAGATTCCTTTATTACTCTATAAATACAATGTCATTTATATTTCATAAAATATTATTTAAATATGCTTCATCAACTAACATTAGGTTTTAGACACAACAAAAAAATGTGTGGATTTTCTAATATTTTGCAACCCAGAGTGGGTTAGTTATAGTTAGTAGAACTCTTTGTGATTTGTCCTCAGTGGACCACTGTTCTACGACATTTTATTCTGGGGTTCACCTATGCTAAATAGTAGGTTAATTGTGAATAAAATTGTAAATTTGAATTCGAGTGACACTACTTAGCTTGCTGAAACACCACGCGAGGAAATCAGCATTCCTCGGAAAGTCCCATAATATTCAAAAAAATATTGAATTCTATAACCAATTTACATGCCAGGGTCCCACTCTTATCTTGGCTATGAAACACTAAAAGATTTGCAAAGCAGAGTTATGATGGTGAAGAATTTGCTCGGAGAATTATAAGTCATATTTTTTTTAAATTACACAATAATTTTATTTCCTACGAGTTCGTAAAGCAGAATATAAATATTTTAAGCGTCGAGATCGGGTTGATTGTCGATGAGTATATTCTCTGTAATGAGGCAGTGGGGGATAATATACACACACCGACCTCGCTCCGAGTGTGCTTTTTAAAAGATTGTTATTATCATAATTTTTAACCCAACATTACTTTATTACTTTCAAAATAAAATATCATTTACATTTAACAAGATGTTATTTTAACGAGCAACATACTTTTGAAGCCCATGGAAGTTGTAATTATTGTTAAAAAATCTAAGAACTCTTTTCAGTTGGCCGCAGTTGTTGTGTTGGTTTATAACCCTTGTACATTGTTTCATGCACAATTTGACTAGATTGACAATCGTATTGTATCGTATGGAGTCAAATTGGCCAATTCAGGAACATTAGCTAATCGGAACCCTTCGATTTGACTGGCGCAATTACATTCGTGTGGATGCCGATTGGTAAAATTTGGTGTACCTTTTTATTTCCGAGCAGCGTATTAAACGGACCATCATTAGTCTCTACCTATACCTAATATTATTATTTATAAGATAGTTGTTTTCTTCTTAACAGACTTTTTGTTTACGATCTTTTATTTTTCTCACGGTCTAGACTTAAAGCTATAACCAGCCCAACTTTTTTCTCAATATATGCATATTACATATCCTTTCAGCACATAAAACAATATAAAATAAAAATTGA
This sequence comes from Hyalothyrus neleus pemphigargyra, assembly GCA_018250315.1. NCBI lineage: Eukaryota > Metazoa > Arthropoda > Insecta > Lepidoptera > Hesperiidae > Hyalothyrus > Hyalothyrus neleus. The sequence goes on along the minus strand of DWNK01000893.1, from coordinate 1,628 downwards.
CGATTAATTAATGTGTATTATAATAGGTTAGCTACCTCTGGTAGTAAACTGAAAATTGTTGTAATCCTTTGTATTATTTTAAACCACCGTTTAATTATAAAGCTGATGTTCCGAGTAAGCATGTAACGAAGCGTGATTGAAAATCAGAAAATGAAACGGCGAAATTGTTGGTATTATTATAATTTCAACCGAGATATTCCTAACACAAATACGAGTTTCATATTGCTTTACGGTTACTATGTTAACGATATTTCTTGGAGGGCTTTCCTCCAACTCGTATGTATTTGAAACTTTTCACATTTGCTCCTCGCAATTTCCGTTCTCTTAGCACAAGTAATCCTATCTGCGGACTTCTTTTAAACTTTATTATGGCTTGGGATTGTTTGCCTGAGATTTGGCCGCACACACTCGTATTTTTTGTAGATTCAGGTCGGTTCGGGAGCTTCTTAAGAGGAGGCGACGAAGTAAAAAGGTCTTTATTTGTCCAAAAAATAACTGCAATACATTACTGCTAACACAAATTATAGTATATTTACAAATTATAATGATAAACACAAATAATCTTATATACTCTCTACTAGACAAAGCTCTATGAAGGGGCCATGGAGGTGTAGGTATATCGGATCATACACTGTGAAAAAGACATGATGATGAAAAATCTAAACTTTTTCATGGAAATTACGAGGAAACATAATTATTGTTACGGTTACCAAACTTGAAAAAGCATATTATCGAAATTACCTTTTATCTCGATATTTTTTTTACAAGTTCCCTTATGACTCATAAGTTAGCCTCGATATCTTCGCACGTCTTATGAATACACATATTATCTTGGCAACGCTTTATCTTAATAAACAGTTATTGAGAAATATTTATGTTTTTGAACACGCGTTAATTTTCATGGTTATGTATTCTCAATTTTAACATCAGCTTAAAATAGCCGACACGATACTTGAACACCGCACACTTTCGGCCAAAGTTATGCCTTACAGACAACAATCATCGACATCAAACTAGGTCAGCTGTTTAGACCTCGTTAACCCAATAGTTAGATGATGATCTCGAACAAACTAACGAACCAATTGCACGGTCAACAAATCAACCAATGAGCACTGTGCTCAAATGACGTGCTTTAATTATTCTTCTGATTTTTCGTTGGTCACATCAATGTTAAAACACAAATTACTTTTTATATTATACTATTTGTGTTTTTATTCGCTTGTGTCATATGCAAATACAAATATTGCATGAAATTGGAGCTTAATAAAAAATTGTACATTTAAAATTTAATCCGCATTTAATGTTTAAACTTGTTTCAAATTAACTTATGGATGGAATGTTATTTAGACATTACCATAACCATTACTTCTTCTCCAGGATATTTTATAATGTCATAAAGAAAATGACTTACAACAATTTTCCAATTGCTAAAGTATCTAATGTGATGAAAACTGTTGAAATTAAGTCGGTAGTCTTATATCCAGACTGTTTTATTACTGTGTTGGATTATTGCATACATATAGAAAATAATTGAAAAAGAAGTAGAAAGAAAGTTTACATTTGAAGTTATAAATAAATAAGCCCCACACGATTTATCATCTCACTGGTAAGCTCTCATAATGTGACCT
>DWNK01000892.1:0-10349 GCA_018250315.1 Hyalothyrus neleus pemphigargyra | reverse complement strand
CTGATGGTAAGTAGTCACCGCCGCCTATGAACATTTGCAACACCAGAAGAGTCGCCAATGCTCGCCGGCTTTGAAGGTAAAAAGTACGGAATGGGATGTGAAGGATGGGAAGGGTGAGAGGCGGGACCCGGGCTCTCAGGCGCACTACCGGAACACGGTAGGCAGACTCCGGCCTAAGGGTGGTCGCTAGCCAGTCAGCTCACACGATGGGAACTTACCACCAGCAAAAATTGCTGTTACTTTATTTGTCAAATCCAGTGTGCAATCGCTATATTAGAAATTTAAAATCCAAAACATCGACATCCAAACGCGATAACTCATCTCCGGGTTAACGGGTCGGCCAATGAAAGCTCGTCTCTTAATTGCCATGACACATGCACGGCTAAATGCAATATAATTTATGCAATCACATTACATAGCGCATCAGTTTAATTAACTGACAGTTTGGGAACTACTCATCTTTTTAGGTTCCCAAAGGGTCTACACTCTATTACAAGTCTCCGTCTGTCTGTGCGTGATTGTCCCAAGGCTCTATCTATTGAATAGTTTTAGGTGGGCACTTGAATAATAGAGTAGGTATGTGCCCGCTATCATAACAACAACAAACAAAAAAAAAACAATTACCAATTACTATTTTGGCAAATCAGGATTTTGATAAGTAGCGGGTAGGTCGCTACACTATAAACAATAACAATTAGCAAAAAAAAAAATTAAAGGTACACATACATACAACAAACGTATTTCTCCGTATTAATACCTAATGGTAATACATACAAACGTAAATACTATACGAAGTACCCTATTCATAAATAAACGCCAAATAATTAATACAAACGAAGTATATATATATTTAACAGACCCGGATACGAAGGATTTTGTACCACCATGTATTGTATTTGTTTAATAGTAAAAGAAAGTACAACTGGCACATTAGGTTTTTTACCAATTCGCTAAATCAAAACAAAACTTAATGAAATTTAAGCACTTGAAATTAAAATTGTGTATTCACTTCCGTATTATTAAAAATGAATTTCAATTTGGACTGCTTCATAAAGCTATTGTGGTCACCATAAGAGTATTTTTTAATTTTTAAATAATAAGGTAGAGTTCGTTTATATGTTATAGATAAACGCAATAACTACGTATCTGAAAAATTGTATCACAATTTGGAAGGTTTCCAGAGGAAAAGAGGAGTTTTATTTAAAAAAAAATGTTTTCAGTTAGGCGTCATATAAACGTTGAAGCCGGAGCCGGTGCTCCGGAACGTAATACTGTGTGTGCACGTGGAAGCCGCATGACTGCCGCATAGCCACCGCACCGCTGCCGCACCGCCGCCACACCGCCGCAGCACTGTAGCCGCATATTGCAGCCGGATCGGGAGGAGGCACTAAGTTGCTCAAAAAATTACTAGCTCTATCCGATTTATTAGTGTTTTACTATTTATCTTGATATAGGCTAGCCCAGTCAAGAAAACATGAAACCTAGACTGTTACGTAACGTACTTGTAATATTCGTATACTGTTGTAATTTTATTAAAAAATGTATATGACGCCGCAAAGTCCAAGCCGATTTAAGAAGATCTCTTTTGCAACGCAAACATACAAACTTTAATCACTCAAAGACTTGGTTACTCTACGTAATGAGCAAAAGTAACGTTTAAGGAACTTCGGTATATTTTAGCCGGAGACGAAATAAATTACCTCAACTCGTCCCAGTTCAACATTTTAGTAGATTTGTCAAGTTTTTCATCGTTTCTGACTACGGCCGAAATTAAAAAGGAAAGGCTGACTTGGTTTGCATATTTGTCTCCCCCACTCTCGGTTAAAGTGGGGTAATAAAACAACCCCATTTTAACAAGAGTGCACTAATTAGCTGCGTAAGTAGTATTACGAGTTCTATAGGTGTTGGGGCTACGCCGCCTTACAAAACAGAAATTAATCTGCGAGTTCAACAAAGATTTGATAAAAACATTTTCTTTTATCCAACCTATAATTATATAAATAAAGCAATCACAAACCCAAGTAACAATAACAATTACAATCATAAAATATGAAATTCAATTAACAAGCATAACGAAGTCGGTTAAGAAGAATTTTCAAAACCCAACAATCTCTTTCCTGCTCCGTCATCTGAATATGAATATAATCTATGTATAATCTGGTCATCAAGACCATTCCAATGAGCACAAACACGTCATCTCTACTATATAATATAAGTTTGTGAAGAGTTGGGTATCCTGCAGATCCCAAGTAAAGCTGAAACATCGGTCAAGGTTACCACGTTGTTGCGATATCATTATAGTATCAGGAACATTTCGAATCGATCAGCGTAGTAGCTGCTCACATCTCTTCATCAACTAGATCTGATGATCTTTAAGCTGCAGGATAGATTTTTATTAATCATAACTAAGAACACTTTCGACCGAACCACCTTTCTACTAAAAAAAACCAAATCGAAATCAGTTTATCTGTTTGGGACTCATTCGTCGGGAGCGAAAATCGAATTTCACATTTTCTACTCAATCAAGCTGTTCCTAATTGAGCCCCGACAAAAGGACACGAAACATAATTTACTTACATAAAATTCCATTTGCAGTTACAACAATTTCTCACAATTGCGAAAGATATGCGTAGAAATAAAACCGTCAAAATACTTCATGAGTATTATTCAAAAGTTTTCCATAATCGTTTTTACATATTCATTGGGATGTCAGGGTGCGTTTGAGACGGCGTCTGTACGAATCTGAATAACAAATGGTGACATCTGCATGTCGCCAGCGATTCCATGGCACCCTTCAAACAGTATATAATATCCATTTGCTTTATTAACCGAGAGTTATGTGTGCTTGCCTATTGAATGCCTTATTCGAATAAATATCTCGTTGCGATAGTGAATATGCGAGATTGTTTTCACTAAAAGTACTATAATGCTCAGGGAGTGTTTAGAAAACTGAGTTTCACAAAAACCGATTGTACACTTGGATGAAGAGTAACGCGCCATTAACGCCACTTTAAGATTTAACGTCAAAATTTTAAATACCTTTATTTTTTTATAAATTACATTTATAAAAAATATAATTTTAATTTTTACATTATTCAAAATTCTTTCTGATATTTTAAGAATATTTACCACGCTGTACGTACTTAACGAATCATGTTGTTGTACCTACTTTCTTGATGTGCATTGGGCAACATTTACGTATTACTCAGATTTATGTAAACAAGAGGTCTTGTAACAGCTTTATACCTGAAACGAACAAATCAACATGTTAAAATTTATTCAAATTGTATAAAAATAATAAAACAATACTAAAAGTTAATATGTAATAATTCGTGTATGCCACTGAACTGGTGATAAGATTGATATCATCCGTGCCGTCTACTTTTAATAGTGACTTGCCGTGTTTCGGTAGTGCGCATGAAAGCCAGATTCTTCCCACCCTGTCGGTGTATCCCCGGGCCTGTGTCTGTTTGTGTTTGCTACTTCATGGATGTGTATCATAAATCCCACCTTTCCCTTCAATGCTGGTGATACATTAGGAACTCCTCCCATCCACGTTCGTTAGTTTTTATATTTTACTCATATTATAAATGCGAAAGTTTGTTTGGATGGATGTTTGTTATTCATTCGGACAAAATCGGCTGAACGGGTTTGGATGTTTAGCACACAGTTTATAACCTGGATTATTAACATATAAGATACTTTTAATTCCGAGGACTCCCTGGGATAATTTATAGGCTATGCGAACGAAGCTGTGGGCTGAAACCAGCATCTAATAAAAAAAGCAGAACAAATCGTGCTCTTTTTTTTATTGGCGTATGAAATAGTTAATACGAAATACTACGTTGTAAGATGTACCACATTTTGATGTAACTAGAAATCTTAAACGCATACGTTACTGCTGGCTGTTAACATAATTAATAGCGTCCGTTAGGTTTTCACTCTTAATAGAAACGGGACGCCTCTAATTTATTGCTAATATTTCGTCTTCCTTGAGTACATGATAATAGAACTGAGTCGAACTTTTTGAAGATATTTTAGGAGTCATTAACGTTACGTTGATTGCGAAACTTTGCTTTGTAAGAACATTAATAAAGTTAAAAAGTACCATAATTTATTCCGACATAATGAAGGTGACTTGCAAACAGTTCGTACATTTGTTTTTGTTTAGACTTAGACAAATGTTTGTAATGTAATATTTTCAGTTCACCTTGACAATGCGATTTATACAATGTTAAGCAACAACAGCACGCGCTTCGTAAATAATGCATGCGACTATTGTATTCGCTATAAAATATTTTAATGCCTACTGATAACGCAGGTCACAATTATTAAGTGGAAGGTTGAACTAGTTAGTGATCAACTAATCTGTCAGATGTTTTTAAACCGCCCATAAAGCCTCCCACAAGGTTTTTAACTAGACCCACTGCCTAATGCCGATTCGGAAGCGGGCAAATGAAATTTCGCCACTAGTTGTCATCCGACAACTAACGCGCCCGATGTTGCTTGAAGGCTCGTTTATAGAGATTCATTCATTCATTGGCTAATAGTAAACATGGATTTAAAACGGTATATTAATACGACGCAAACATTTATTTAGTAAAAGTATACAATATATATATATTTTAAACTATGTTTTTAATTAGTGCAAAGAAAACACATAGTTGCCGAGTTCAATGAATTAATATTTTTTGTCCTCGTTACACACGGTTAGGACAACAGCTGTGTTTTTTGCCGCATTTCAAATAAACTATAGTAATAGGTTTTTTCTAACATTTAACCTTCTAAGAGTGTATTAAAATAACTAAAGTACATGGCCTCAAAAGATCATGTTTTTTTTCTCTTTCAAGTGATCATTACTAAAATCACTTTAAAAAATATATCTACCAGTCAGGGTTAATACTAAACTGATCTTGACGAAACTTTCCATGGTACCTTAAAGATACAGAGACGTAATGAGTATCAGGTTTTTTAGAAACATGTATAAATATATTTCATGTAGGAAAAAAAATTGAATTCATGTCTGGAATCCCGTCTTGTAATTATATATTTATTAAATAGATTGTAACATAGATATACAATATGTGACATGGACTGTAGCATATCGGCAACATCCTGGTTTTTAATTTTTTGTTATGGAACTGGAATTTATCACTCGAGTTTTTGCCTACCTGAGTCTAGACAAACAGTCGAGGTCATCGGTCCACATCATGACGTCACCGATGGCCAGACAAACGTTGCTTGAATAACAATGATGTCCAGCGCCTAGAACGATAATTAAATTTTCCACAGCCGTTACGCATTGTATGGCACGAATTCGGCTCGGAAGGTTCTCGAACTGTCATGGAAATAGTTTTTGGCGTTGGTTAGTGTAGTGATGGAAATTGTATTGCAAAAAGTATGTGTCCAGTCAAATTTGGGGCAATAAAATTTATTATTTTCTTTAATTCAATAGATGACCCGTCAGCTCCATCGCTATTAAGAATAATAAATAATCAGAGATAACTTTTTATTTTTTGAATATCTATATTTTAAATCTCATCTTTACGCTTTTATATTTTTTTTAAAATATAAAATTTGAAAAAAATACATGCCAATTTAGTAGCAAGCTAGATAGAACATATTGGTTTAGAAAAATTACAATCGAATCATAATATTTATCCGCGTTTTCCTTATTCAACAACTGTGTACAATAATCTTGAAAGTTAACACTTTAAAAGCGGATTTAAAACGTCGGGAACTCGTACCGAATATGCTTTAGGGTGCTATAAGCCTTCCAGGTATACAAATTGGTGGGTCCATAAATATCCGGGGTAGAGCCGGCGGTCTCAAGACGCCGATTCGTTCTCAGTTTGCAGACTGAGGCTCTATGAGGCTCTACGTCATAATAGAGCATGAAAATACGGCTCCAGATAATAAAGGTATTCGAATCCATTTTCTTTTCGTTTGTGATTTAATTTTCCGGACATATTAATTGTTTGCTTTTATAATATATAATTTGAAATAAATTCTACTAGAAACCAGTAGCCTATATGTACAAGTTGTTAAGGGGGGAATAAAAAATAAAATAAAAACAAAGAAAATAAAATTGGAAAATTTATTATGCAATATACAATTGTATACTAATATATTTTTATTATACTTCAGGTGAACGGTCCATGGTATTTTCGTCCTTCCATCAGTTTAAGGAAGTCTGACTTCGAATCTTTAAGCACATTTTGCGTGGCATATTACTTCACGTAATAAAATTCATACATTGCATAGACGAAGCAAAATATTATAATAAAACCAACACAAAGGGATTATGTGTGTGTGTACGTTATTAAATATATATGGAGTCGCCTAACTCGAATTCGGCTAGCTTTGCGGATAGCCTAATCTTTACATTCTAAGAAGACCCGTCCCTCTTTCTATTATACTTCAGGCAGGTATTGCCACAGACGAACTCAATACAATATTGCAAAGTCTAACAACGGTAACGTAACCAAAAAATATTTTTTTTTTTTAGGTAAATGTACATAATAATGCAGTCAGACCCGTGACTAAAGATGGCGAAATATATAATTTCCTCTCTTATGAAACCGTGCAATCTCGGTGAGAATTTTGCGTGTGGTTAAGAGGCACGAGGTATGTCGCAAGAGATGCGCGTCATTGCGCTGGCGATAAGACGCTTAAATTTTATTAAGAATACTTACCCTTAGTATGAATTGCGATCAAAAAGCGCTCGATACACTTTTTCGCGTGGACCTGTGCTTCTGAAGTTTTTATTAGCTGAAGAAACGATCGACGTTTTCAGCCAATCAGCATTGTCAAATTGTCAGCATCAAATTTTGAGACGAAATATTGTATCGAGCATTATTCGATTGCAACTCATACTAAAGGTACGAAGGTGAGTGCAATACAGTGTACATTAGAATATAATACAATATCCCTATATTTTGTTATATCAAGATAAGGGAAGGGAAGGGAGGAAGGGAGGGAGGGAAAGGAAGATATCTTGGATACTTTTCGGATATATTCAAAATCGCCATCTACATTTGAGAAGGACTTCTCTTTGAAAAAAGAAATGTTCTCAAAACATGATAGTTCATGGAAGTCGAAGTCTGTTGCGAAGTCTGTTTCCGATCTACTAGTTTAATTTTCCGGTTGTAATTGGCAGGGAACCCTTTGGGCTAACGGGGCAGTGCTGCACCGTTTGAGAGCTTTTGGAAGGACAAACAAATCGCTCAATTGCTCCCCATACTAAACGGTGGCAAGATAACGAAAACGCTTTAGGTTAAAATGTTTTAAGATATATGTAATACCTACTGAGTATATGTAATACTACTAACACCTTAAACACACAAAGACGCTTGAACTCATATGCCCACAATGAATTCCGCACGGCAAAGGTCTTGCACCTTTACCGATTTTATCTCGATAGAATATAAAATGTGTATGACATATTTCACATGTTATCTTTTTTATGATTAAGTCTCGCGAAGGGTAGGCAGGCGAGCTGATAGTAAGTATTCTCCGCCAGGCAACTCCAATGCTATGCCGGCTTTGAAGGGAAAGACAGAATTTATGTTGCGAGTCCGCGCCCCTCGGGACAAGGTGCGGTCACGAGAAGCTGAGATAACTGGGAACAACACTTTTGAAGATACGCCGACAAATTCACGGCAACAGGATGTGTAGGGTGGAAAGAGAGCATCTGGCTACCAGGCTATTCCGATAGTGCTATCGGAACACGACAAGTCGCTATTAACGATACTGAGGGTGTTCGCTACCCAGTCTGTTCACACGATGGGACTACCGCCAGCAAAATGTCATCTGTTATTCGAATACTATTAACCCTGCATTAAAATTATAATGACTACGTTACCTTCCCTATTAAATGTAGTAATTTGAGAGAAGATGCGCGTGGTTTAAGCACGAGGCATGTCGCAAGGTGGACGCCGTTTACGACATTATACCGACGATGAAACGGCAAATTGCTCATTCGTCGCCGCCTCGAAAAATATCCAGATGTTACTTAGTAATTTAGGCTTAAAGCCTAAAACGGTATTATGAGTCTGGTAAATTATATATCAGGTAAGATAAGTGAGGTCAAGAGTGAAGTGAAATTGCTTATATTCTGTTTTAGAAAATTAAAGAATATGTTTAAGGTTTAAATTATTTCTTAGGTTTATCATATTGGTTTTATATCGACTTATATTATGAGTCAAGCATCCAGTAATAGTGTTACATAACAAGATGATAGTAATTTTAATAGAAAAGAAGAATAAGGTATAACCAGCAATAAACATTTAGCTAATGTGTTACGTGATTAGCACACAAATTAACAGTTTTATTATATGTATATATTTATAGTAAAGCCGATTAGATAATATTTAGGTAAATAATTATTTATTCATTATTATGTTCATTCCACAAATACGTTCCATGTTTTTTATGATGTGGTTCATCGAGACGTTGACGCCGAGACGAGAAACGAGATCTCAGATGCGTATATGTTCTTTCGATATATTGAATGAAATACATCGAGGCATCGATAAACGTAAAATTTGCCACTGAAATGTTAATTGCGAATTAACAGATCATTTACAATTTTTTAGGTTTTTAAGGGAAATAATAGCACAAGAAATAAAATACTATAATTAATAGAAAATATTTAAAAACCACTCGGGATTCAGAATTTATTACAGCCAAATTTGAGTAGATACTGAGCGATCACTTGTTATATGCAATAACTTTATTTTCCTACAAACATTCGCAGTAAACCAATGATGCGCAATCAAGTATGCCAAGGTTCAACATCGGGATATTCTTGCAATATCTTTGAACAAACTGATAATATTATGGCTTTTAGAGTTAAAACGTATATTTATTATTAAACCAAAGCTTAAACGTTGAACACATTGTGCAAATCCATTAAGCAATGCAAATACAATGTCACTGATATTTAAAGACTCACTTAAGACCCACTTGTAATATTCACATCCGTCAACATATAATAAAATCGGTTTTATATGTATGTGCATATGTTTTATCACTCACAAACACGTTAAATACAAAAACATTTATGATATGTAACGAAAAATAAGAAAGGGTCTCTATACCTACACCTGTGGATGCCATGGACCCACATAAGACATGTAGGTACATAAACATCCAGACCTAGTAAAGATATCCAAAGTCATAATTTTGAAAATCTAACCCCGACTCCCAGGCTTTCAGATTTCGAACAAACGAACTAGTTAGTAATCAGTAAATTTTAATAAATAAATCCTAAAAGAAATCTATGAAAAAATTATAAGTCATAAAAATAATATCGATTATATTTTCTTAAAAGTTTTGATCATAATAATAATAATATATTTTCTTGATTCAATTCGTAATATGTAACATCTGTCGTCACATTAACACATTTATCATATTTCCTATATTCTTGTAAAACGATAAAAGTACCTAAAATACTCGTACGACAAGATATTGCAAGATACTGAAAATCCTATTTTTCAACGTGTCGATAAATAAATGGCGTGAGGCAAGAAGCGCTTACGGGAGATAATAAAAGTAACTTCAACTTACATAATATTGTTTCTACATCAATTTGCTCCAAGTAACATGTTTATAGAAATAACAATGAACAACAATGTCTTCACAGAATCCTTTTTAATAGTTTACGTTTCGATTTTACGGTATTGTAACTTTAAGAAAAGGATGTTTTCTTAAAGTTACAATAATTATTTGTTAACCATTACATACAAAAACATTTCTTGTTGTACATTTTAGGATGTCTATCTTTCCACCTACGACAGTGACAGCGACAGCCATTTTGTCTTTTGGATCATTACCTAAATTCTTGCTAGATCTCTCCTTGGTAGATCGGAAATATTTTACCTTACTTCCCGTTATCGTTATATTTCAAATGGACAACATTTGATTCACAGTAGATATTGCTTTTAGGCAATTTCCCCAAGGAACCATTCTCGGCTCCCCAACTGTTAAAGCAGGAAAGAGCAGAAATCCGAAAACCCGTTCGCTTTGGTTGTTCATAAATTACTTTAATTACACCTGTAATGATTGCTGAAGTCTCATTCCAGTGAGAAACTTTCTTGCGTCGTTAGCTAGTTCAAAACTTTAGCGAGCCAATTTAATTAAATTTATCTTACGTTTGAAGGTGGTAGTCATAGAGTTCGACTGACTAAGCATCACGTAGTTCCTCACATCTTCAGCGGTCTTGCTCTTTTCTTAGAGATTTTTAACACCGTAAACAATGTTATAAATTAATATAAAAAAGCAGTGATAGCCTAGTGGTTGAGAAGTGTGATCTCACTCCGGTGGGTCCAGGTTCGAATTTCTGG